>SNQJ01S0095713.1:39933-55859 GCA_010110895.2 Picea sitchensis
CTCCAGGTTTTCAGAAGCTTGGATGCCTCTAGTGTATACTGTAGCCATTTCTGGAATAGGTTTTAACTGGGGTGCAATCATATCCAAATAGCTAAGCACTTGCATACGACAAGCTCAGACGCCGAAAGAGGGAGAAACCCCATCCTTTTACTTGGCATCTTATCTTTTGGACGTCGTTTGCACTAGAAATGATTTCGCTGGAATGAACTTAAGCTGGCACACTTCAGAGCTCCCAGTCCATGTTTATTTCGGCATCTTGTGGGAGAACATGTACAAGAAATCCCACTCTCTCATCTGTGACCAGTTTATCGCACACATGTATTTGTTGTTGTTCAAGAAAGAATGCCCAAGGCTATCAGACGCAACCAAAAATATTAAATCGAAGGTTGGCCACTGGTATCGGGATGAGCGCGATACCTACATTAGGGTTTTCAATGCCACCAGAGCACCTCATCTGCTACCTGTGTATGTCCCTGATCGAAAAATAGTAGGGGAAATTTGTTATCATACCATCCTGCAAGGTTACAATGCTACTTTGGTAAAGGATAAGAAGTGGGCCTTCATACCCTACAGTTTTCATGTTGGTTTCTACATGGTGAAGGACACTTCTCAAGCCAAACAGGAAGGGTTGAACCAACTGGAGTTATGTTTCCAGACTGCTCACTTTCTCAAGAACGACCCGAAAGGTTTAGTCATGAAACATGCATCACAGGTATCATTGTGCTGGCCATATTCCCATGACAGGTTTGAAGATGAAATCTTCACCAAAAATGCTCAAGACTAGGAAGAGGTGATGGCGAGGATGTCTGACCCCAAGGAAAACAAATTCAAGGCTATGAGTTGGGATGATCAAGAAACCATCCTGGAACAAATAGTTGAGGAGACCATCAAGACGAGAGAAGAAATTATATCAGTCAGAGCGGTGGGATCTCCTCATAAAACCACTGAAATGGTATGGATTGCCCAGATATCCCCGGTACCAGCTAGGAAGTTATCCGAAGTTCAAGTTGTACAGGGGATGGGGGGACTCATGTATCAACAGGCCCATCTATTAATGAAGTGGATGCAAGATAACCCGGACCTCATCATAGTGCCAAATCTTTTGACCGAAAGCCTAGAAGAAATCCCAGCGGGGGTGAGCGACCCTGATTCCATAAACCTTGGTAATGTCAATGAGTCAAAGGACCTTGATTCCACAAGGCCACCAGTCGGATCGCCAACAAGTGTGATGATTCAACCAGAGGCAGGCCAAGTATCAGTGGAAATAGGCGCACCTAATCCTTTGAGCGAATTTATAAATATATATAGCGATGATGAGAGCCCAGAGACATCTCTCAGGACCCCTGTGTAGATCCAAGAAGAAAAGGGACATGAGAAGGTTGCTTCACCTAATCCCAAGGTTTGAACCCAAGAGGTCCCAAGGAAGGAAATAGAAACCAAAAATGTTCCTAACACAAAGAGGCATGATGCGTTGGAGACCCAAGCAGACAATCCGAAAGACAAGTCGGAATCGGATAAGTCAAAGGAAGGATCCCCACAAAAGGAAATCGGCGTTCCAATGACCGATGGACAAGTAAGTACCAAGTCTTTTCCCGACATCTCTATTTCTCTTGGTACTCAGATCTCTGATAAGCGATAGGCAGAGGCCGGGCCATCGGAGTACAACAAGAAAGTTCAAGAACACAATCTGGAACAAGTATACACCGTCGGAAATCTGGGAAACACACTTACATGGGGTGATCAGCAGATTCCCGAACCGGTGGATGAGGCGGCCGATATCTATGCGATATCCTATGATCAAAAGAAGAACATGACATCTAGATGTTAGGCAAAAGCAGTCTTTGATCGTATGAAGTGATCAGCTGAGTTATGGGCTAATATGTCTCAGGAACCACACAGAGAAATTCAAAAGCAATGGGAAAAATGCGAGAAACATTGGGGTAAAATCAACAAAGAAATGAAGGATATCGGACTCCCCGAGTTCGGCAACCCCGACAACTTCATATACTTGTGAAACATAGTTGGATCTCATGCCAAGTAGGATTCGTTATGGGCCGAAGAGCTAGCCAAGGTGACTGATACAGTGCCAGGATAAGTGCAAAGATTCATGGAGCATCTGATGAAGGCTCAGACTGTGCTACAGCAGTTAAACGTCAGTCTGGTGAAGTACCGGGTGCATGCGGTGGAGATCAGAGGGATTTACTTAGCTCCGATGGAGAAGCACAAAATTCCATGGGCCCAAACTTGCAAATAGTTGTTTATCAGTTGGCCAGAGTATGAGAAAAGTCACCCCTTTCAAGTGATATCCTGAGTTGACTGTTAAAGAAACTGTTAGAAGAGGGCACCACGTGGCAATTTATATTTTGTTAAACTGCACGTAGCCATTATTTTCAGTTGAATTTTATGTTATAAATAAGAATGTCGACCAACTAGTAGAGGGTCGATGGTTGTTTCAAGAAACTATTATGTTTTGTTTTTTTTAAGAATTATTTCCGAGCTACCATTAATAAAGAAGTCATTCTCGACCAGAGACAGGTTATTTTCATCAACTGCATGTGTGATTGGACGTGGAGAAGAACTATTTCCTATCGTGTTTCATGAATGATGTTGTAATGGGTAAGAGCAATTAATTCTGTTGTAAAGTTATTTGGTGAAATGTTTTGTTGTTCTTTTCTTTAATGATGAAGATGAATTGTTGTGTTATTATGTGATGAATGATTATGGTAGATGAATTATTTTTCTTGCCATTATCTTATTGCATATGTGTTTTCTTTCTGGTAATTAGTATCTCATACAGTAATTGGATTCTCACATGGTTAATGTATTAGTACTAGGCATGTGGTATAAAATTATCGTCTGCATGCTTGAGTAGCGGGTTATCCCAAGCTTAGCCTCTTCCCCAATAGTTTAAAACTTAATCATGTTTTATACCAAGTTGGTTTATACCGGCTTACATCTCATATCGGTCCCACCCAAGATAAAATAAAAAAAGAGAGTAGTCCAAACTAAAGGAAGAGCCTTCACAAGAAAACGTAAAGCCCATCGATAATTTGGTCGGATCGCAAGATCTGGAGAACCATTCCACTATTAAATGCTACAAAGTCTAATTGGGCCTCGGTGGCAGGTTTGGTTCCTACTATTGAATCAAGGGATTTAAGACCCATCAACACTTCCTAGGATAGAGACAGGAACATAGAGATGACCTCCTCCATGACGTGACTAAGAAGAACTCCAAATGATTATCCAGTGGAAAAGTGATCTATTGAGTTAGGACATGCCTTTGGATGAGCACAAGGTGAACGTGGGAAATCCCAAAAGTGTTGGAAACATCATCATGTGAACATAAATGAAGATGATGTCATGGCCTCCTCTAAGCAGCAAAGTTGATGAGAAGACTCCAGATGATTCTCATGTCGGTGGCAGTGGGAAAGGATATCTGTAGAGTGGGTGTGCATGTGGACAAGCACAAGTGAACGTGTGAAGACCTAGCTCATCTATGTAATGCAGTGAATCAGGTCCATGGCATCCTTATGGATGAACCCCTAGTGGATGCGCACTAGTGGGTGTATCAGATCCTTTTCTATATATTGTTCAAGAGTTAGACCTACATGTAACCCTAGTTATTATGTAAAGGGTACATGTTTGCCCTACCTTATTGTGTCTAACAATAAATGTAAAGGATAATTAATATTAATATCCAAGACATTTCAGACATTTCAGATAATTAATATTAAGTAAAGGGAAAATAGACATTCCAATAGACATTTCAGTTGATAGGACAAGTCTAATATAAGTAAAGGGAAATTTTTCATTGTAGAAACACACACACACTTCTGAGTTTTGTAAATTTCAGCAAAGTACACTTCTTGGCAAGAGTTGTGCACCTCTCTTGGGAGCTAGAGTTCTAGGGTTTTTGTGCACCCTCTTGTGTGCTAGGATATTCTTGGTTGTAAAGGTCTTTCTCTTGAAAAGTATAGCAGATGATTTGGCTAGGTTTTCCTCCCTTGTTGAGAAGGGTTTCCCGGGATACATTTTGTGTTCTTGTGCATGGTGCTTCTTCATGTGATCTTGGTTGCTACAACATTATTGTTTATGGTTAAGTGAAATGCTAAAAATGGAACGAAATTCATGCTTAACCTAATGATATGAAAAATCAACACACGGGAGGTTTAGGGAAGTCATAAATACTAGGATGTGGATGTAGGGGAGGATTAGGACGAGCTTGAGGCTATGGCAAGGCAGGATGTCCAACAAGATTTAGATAGTCAGTTTGCATCAACTAGTTGAACTCTTCAGAGTCGACATCAAAATGTATTGAAAACATCATCTTCTTGTTTCTTCCATGTTTCCAAAACACATTGGGCACTCTTCCTCTTTTTCCCATGTTACCTCTATTTCCACTCTGGTTACTTCCCCAACTAAAAAAACTCAACTATATGCATCATCATTCCAATAAGTAAAAATAGCAGACATGGTATATTAAACATATAATACAATTTTACTTGAAATGATTTAGCTATGGATTTGAAAATGACAAAGTAATTCAAGCATGCACGGGAACAATGAGTGGGAATGAAGGAAAACAAGGAAGAAAAAACAATTTTGATGGGAAGCCTTTCCGTTATTTTACTTTCAAAAAGATGAACTGTGCTTATTTTTTGTAACATTCTCTTCATATGAACAGTTAATTACCTCTTCGAACAATGGAAATGAGTGAAAAATGAATAAATAAATGACACTGAAACAATGACAAAAGGAGTTGTGATTAGCGAAAAATGATATGAGATGATAAGAATCCATTACAATTTCATGTTCATTGTCTAGAAACAATCAATCATTTATGTCACAACCCTCTATAATTTTTCATTGTAAATCTAATAATCTATATAAAGTTCCTTTCAAAAAGCTCATAAATATTTTTTCAAAAAAATCATGAATGTCCAGATTATTCCTTTTGTCCACACTATACTTCCAAATTGCATAATGATATGAGTTTACAACATCCAAATCAACATGACAAACTTCCCATACAACATCCTTTGACCAGAAACAATATCAATGAAATATATAGGTCTTATTTCATAAACCAATCTTCTAATAGACCCTCTTTAAGGTTTATCTTAATCAATCATTTAAAATTACATAAACAGAGGGAAAGTAACATGAAATTAAAATGAAGTATGACTTGAAAAATATGGGAATAATGTTTGGAAAGTGATAAATAATGTGGGGTAATTCCCAGTTATGTAAAAATAAACTTGTCATTTACATATCTTACTTCTATCCTTTCCCATATATGCATTTGTTCTTTTTACTTTAACAACTCAAACCTTGTATCAAACTTTATCATAGAATAATTATTTGAATGACTAGTTGGTAATGAATTCAACTAAAATTATTTCCTTTAAATGAAAACCAAGCTCCCAATATCATGGAACTTGGGGTTTCTCTGACACCCAAGTTGGGAAAGTGGACGCCTTGGGCATGCAAACATGCCAAGGGGTATTCCCAAGTATGAAGCGACCAAGATATTGGGGCACGTCAGCATGAGGGGCACACCAAAGTTGGGAACGTCGGTCCCAAGGGGCACAATGTTTGAAAAGCACATGGGTTTGTTTGGGTGATTGGGTTCGTGAAGGGGCGTGACGATTTGTTTGGGAAACTGGGTCTACAAAAGGGCGCGAATATTCATTTTGATGACTAGGTCTGTGAAGGGGTGCAATGATTCATTTGGACACATGGGTTCACGAAGGGGCGTGACACCTCCAAAGAACACGACGGTTCACGATAGTGACCTTTGGAGTCCCTATAAGAGAACAAGGAAGAACAACCAAGGAAGGCAATTTGGAAGGAGAGCAAGAGGAGATCTATGGTTTTGAGACTGGCTTAAACAAGAGGGGTGATCTCCCTTAAGGAGCCAAGTCACCCCACATGGGAGGACTTGTGTTGCCTTGAGGTGGATTTGGTGGAAAAAGTGGGGCGACCTCCTTTTGGATCGATTTTGGGGATGCATGGAAACGCAGGTCTGTTGGAGTCATGTGTGAGGTAGAACCAAAACATGTTTTAGTTTGGTGAAAGTCGAACAAAGAGATAGCAAGTCTGCAGATGTGAGCATGTCTTAGGTGCATTGTAGGAGGTTATGGAGACGGTTGTGATGGAAAGTATTGGTGTGACGAATCTATACATGAGTGTCTTGGTGAGGTGAGGCGAGTCTTGTGACTCTGCCAAAGTTGTAAATTGAGTCAGTAGTGCTCATATTGTAATGGTTTTGCAATAACAAAGACTCAGTCGAGTGTTAGGAACAGTTTGTGTCACCCGCATTTTTTATGTATTTGTCTTCATTTGTTTTGCATTTGTTCTCTTGGTTTATCATGTTCATGGATGTATACTTATATATGACTAAGTGTTAAATTTTTTAACAATTTTCTAAGTATACAAGAGTTGCACTAAAGTAGGAGTGTGACTCACTGGTACCCTAGAACGGAGTCTGGATATGCTCTAGGTGAAGAGGCATAGTCTAGACAAAGTATCCTTGGTGTTTCCAAGCAACCAAGTGAGAAACTTCATGGTTTCACACACCCTTAAGAGGTGTACGATCCTAACTAACATTGTGAGGACGTGACAGGTGGTATCAGAGTGGATTCGTTGTAGATTCTGATGAAGGATTGATGAGTTATTCACCACTATCTTGACGATAGATGATATCAAAGAGGAATCATTGCATATTTTGATGAAGGTTTGGTGAGATCTTCACCACTATATTGACTTTATATGGTATCAGAGTAGTTTGGTTCTCTCCACCACTCTTGCAGTCAGAACAATTGTGGTGGGGAGAACTTGTTGAGAAGACAGTTTGTTGCGAAGTCAGTTCACTGGGAACGTTTTCATACTGAGTGAATGGCTCAGTGGAGAGAAATTGTTCATCACAGACTTTGCATCACACTTACGACAAAGGTTCGGTTCACATTGAGGTGGAAGGTTGGTCTAGGCGGACACCTTGTATAGACCAAGAGCATAGTTGTTGGTAAGATGAAGCACTTGGATAGGGTGGGTGATCTCAAAACTCATCGCAGAACTTGTCAGAGAGTTGATCACAGAGGAAAACTTAGTTGGTTTGATGTATGAAAGAAGTCAGTGTCGGACTTGTTGTGCACACCATGGATATACAAAGCACATAGTTCATTGGTTGAACCGAGCACTTGGGCAAGGAATATGAACGCAGGATTCATCGCACGACTTGTCGCAGATCTAATCGTAGAAGTGAATGCATACGATGATCGCAGAAGTGATCATGAATGGATCATTTCTGGGTTATGGCCAGTTTAAGCACTTGGGTGAACAACTTGAGGAAACCTAGAGGAGCTTCGCAGCAGGCAGTTGGTTGGGTTCATTTCCATAATGACGTGTTTGTGTCATGCATCGTCGAGAACAACAGTTGAGTTGAATTGGGTTGTTAACAAGTGGGTTGACCAAAACCTTCAGACTAGGTAGCTCTTCATAGAGTTACAATAGTCAGTTAATAGCAGTATGACTTGATAGTCGAGCATTGGGTGCATAGTGCCTTGAAGCGGGAGAAATCAAGGTGCAAAGATGGAAAGACATTGGAGATGATTTAATTGGGTTGCATGCAAAGTTTGGGACTTCAAAATATTTATGAAGTGGATGGATGGACTCATCCTTGTATTGCAGCGAAGGTCTTGTGGGTTTTTGGAGCTGTAGACAGTGATCGAAGGGATTTCATGCAGAGAATCAGTTTCTTTGGAAAATAAAGGTCCAAGACAACATACTTAGAACATGGTTGCAACAAAGGATGTCGTTGGGAAAGGTATGGTTGGTTTTGAGTTCTTTCATTTCTCAAGTGTTGTGGTGAGTTCTTTGAAGGGAATTCGAATGACTTGGTGGCTCAAATGTAATTTGTTTCCGCGATGAGAACTGGCAGACTTGAGGGTGACTCAATTGGTTCATATTCAAAGAAGTCATGAAGCAGTTGGGACACCTTGACGGGGTGAATGTGCAGAGAGCTTGGGCGACCTTCTTTGATGAGTTCTACAATGTACTTAGGAATATTTGGATGCAATCGTGGAGGTGGCTTAAGGAATATACCTAACTTTTTGATGAGGCACATTGGACAGGTTGATGTGGTGAAGTAGGCAATGAAGTATACACGTGTCGAGATTTAAAGGATGGGTGAGGTGCCCAGGTGCTTGATTCCTTATCCAAACTTATTGGGTCATGCGATGACTCGACATTCTCAATGACAATGCCATAGTTTGGACATTTATAGGAGGTGCAAGGTAGTTCCCTTCTAAGAGATGGATGGATTCAACAAAGGAGTCAACCAAGAATTGTTGGTAGTCAACTTGAATGGGTAGAACGCAAACCAAGTGACTTGGGTGGTGTTCACTTTCCTGTGGTATGGGACATTAGATGAGGTAGAGCATACCTTGGTGACTTGCGAATGATTTTTCAATGACACAGAGATCTGGCGGGGGTCGTTGGTTGAGGTTGGCAGAGTATTGATTCAAATGTGCGAAAGGCATGGAAGTTCTTTGAGGTGACTCATGCTACTTGGATAACTTTGGAAAGTTCATTGGGATGTTTGAGGAGTGTGAGTGTGTTGGCCACAGTCATCATAGATGTTGAGTTGGGAAGAGATGAGTTGAGGGCTTGCCTTCATTTGAAGGATTTTGCGGACAGGCATATTGCAACATGAAGAGATTACTTGGACATGGGAATTTATCTTTCTTTGGGAAGCATGGTTGAGGGTGAAGCCTAACCATTCCAAAGAATAGAGAGGTTGACGTAGCATCATGGCCAGGTGATGATGTAGTGAGGCAAAGGTAGTCTGGACATGCATTTCTCAGTGAAGATATTGACTAATTATGCCATGAGGTGAGCAGTGGAGTCAAGTTGTCGCAAATGAATTTGTTTTGGGGTGACTTCATAGTGCATCAAGGTGAGGAGTGACCTTTCCTTGGTCTGAGATTGTTTTGCAGACAGACCAAATTTTGGAAGGATGTCAAAGTATGGACACACCATTAGGTTCAAAGTGAAGCACTTAGGCATTATGGAGAATATCCTTGAAAAATATTGAATGATGGAAACAATAGTGAGGAAAGGATGGACACTTTCCTTAGTCTTTGGAGTTGTACAATGTTACGGAGATGTGATATAAAAGATTAAGTTTGGGCATGAGGAAGTGGATTCTCATGATTTGGACACAATGATTGGACTAGATACCCAATCAGTCCAAGGTATGAGTAATATCAATGTGTGGAGACATGGAAGAGTTTCTTGAAGTATATATGTATCAGCAAGATCACAAGAGTTCAACACTTAGGAAAAATTTTGAAGTAAAATGGGAAGTAGCTAGTTGTAGCAGGAAGTGACATCAACAGCAGAACCTGTAAATTAATTCAAAAATAACACCACAAACTCTGATCTAGAACTCAACTAGAAGTGCTCCTGTAGAAGGGCTAAAATTTTCTTAGAGACTACTCTGAAAACTTGACCTTATTCCTCTTGAAAATATTAGACAAAAATTACTAGAACGAGGTCCAAATGTGCCTCAGAAATTTTCTCTATTTTTTGTTGATATTTGCCCTTTATAACAACCTCATATATGCCTTTTATCATAGTGACAAATTCTCCCTTATCATAGAAATATATTCACCACAAGACTCTCCTTACAACCTCAGAAAATTAGGTCTTACAGCCTCATAAATTAGGCCTTACAGCCTGTGAGAATAAACTTCAAATACAACCTCAACTTACCTCCGAAATTATATGCCTCGGATCTTCTTATTTACCTCAAAAGTCATTTCCTTGGATCTCCTTGTTTTCCTCAGAAGTCGTTGACTCAGATCTCCTTGTTTAACTCAGAAGTTGCTCAATTTGATGATTTAGAATGATGATCCTAGGTTCCTACTTATATTATCTTTAGGAATCTCTTCGGGCGTACTTTACACGTGTGCTCTTAATTTTGTTTTTAATGTTAATTTCAATTGGGGTCGACTTGTACTTTCCATCTTAATAATAATTTTAGTATTTATTCCAATTGGGGATGACTTTAGGGACTTCATTCCTTTACTCCTGGAGTTTCGTTACCACACTTCTGGGGATTCTTTACCAAACTTTCAAGGCTTCTACAAAGTGTCTTCCCATGAGGGCCATTCTTAGAGATACGCCATAAGGGGATCACTTTGGAGACTCCTTCAAATAAACCCAACACTTCTAGGGGCTTGTAGACTTTCTTCAAGGCTTCTTCTAGGGTTGGCGTCAATGAAAACCAATTTTCCAACAATATCCCCCTTTGGAATTGATGGCAACACTCGTACTCCCCCTGTGACCATTTCTCCCCTTGTCTTCATGCTTCTAATATTTCCTCCTCCCCTTTTACATCAATGGAAAAGGGTAACTCCCCTTGACCGTATATCTTCTTCTTACAAATTCTCTCCCCCTTTCTTCTTTGCAAAATGTTGTGTAGATCAATGTGGTAAAAGAACTACTCCCAGATTCTATCGAAGATACTCAAAGGTCTCCCTTGGGAGAGGCTTGGTGAATATATATGTTATCTATTCTTTTCTCCCAATGTAATCCAACCTGATACTCTTATCTGTGACATGTTCCTGAAGAAAGTGGTTCTTGATAGGAATATGCTTGGTCTTGGAATGCATCATTGGATTCTTGGAGACGTTTATGGCACTAGTGTTGTCACAAAATATTGAAATAGGCTTGGAATATTCTACTTGAATGTCTTGCAGGGTTTGCTTCATTTAGAGGACCTAAGTACAACATGTTGTTGTTGCAATATATTTTGCTTATGATGTGGACAAGGATACTGAAGACTACTTCTTGCTCAACCAAGACACCAGACAATCACCCAAGTAGAAATTTTTTCCCCTTGTACTTATTTTATCATTAATGCTTCCTACCTAATCTGCATCTGTGTAGGTAACCATAGTCATCTCATTCCCTTTCAGATACCATATTCCAAACTTGGTTTTTCCTTTGATATATTCGAAGATCCTCTTCACTGGTATAACATGGATTTCCTTCGGTATTGCTTGAAATCTTGCAACTTGTCCAATTGCTTGAATTACAATTGATATTGAGATTGTCACATAGAGTAGACTGTCAATCATCGATCTATCAATTCTTTGATCCACTTCTTTATACTCATCATCCTTTCTCAACTTGCAATCGGTCACCATAGGAGTGCTTACGGGTTTCCAATATTTCATTCAGAACTTCTTCAACATTTCCTTGATGTACTTGGTTTGGGAAATGAATATGCCTTCATCTAGTTGAGATATATGGAGTCCCAAGAAAAAATTCAACTCCCTAAGTAGGGACATTTCAAACTCACTCTACATATCTCTGGAAAAACTTCTGACTCAACCTGGCATCATCTCTTTTGAAGATGATGTCATACATGTATAATTCAATGATAGTCAAACTTTATTGTTCCACTTTAATATAGAGATTATTATTTGTGCTTCTTCTTTTGAATTCTTGTTGTTGTAAGTATCTATACAATCCTGCGTACCAAGCTCTAGGTGCTTACTTGAGTTCATACAAGGATTTTTTCAATCTGCAAACATAGTCTTCATTTTCTGACAGTTGAAACCCTTATGGTTGTTCTATGTAAACTTCTTCTTCTATTTCTCCATTAAGGAAGGTTGATTTTGCGTCCATTTGATATACCTTGATCCTTTTGGAGAATGCATAAGCCAAGAACATTTTGATTTCTTCCATTTTGGCTATTGGGGAAAAGGTTTCTTCAAAATCTATACCTTCAACTTGTGCATATCCTTTGCATATTAACCTTTTCTTATTTATTATTACACATCCATCTTCATTTAGCTTGTTTCTAAATAACGACTTCATGTCTATGATGTTTTTGTCCTTAGATTTTGGAACTAGTTCCCATGTCTCATTATTCTCTATTTGATTTAGTTCTTATTCCATGGCCTTAATCCAATGTTGATCATTGTTGGCTTCCTTAAAGATTCTTGGTTCAACTGTGGATAATAATGACAAATGTCTTTTTTTTGGTGTATGTTCTTGTTTGCTTCTTTTGGTTTCTATTACTACATTTTTATCCCCAATAATTGTTCTAGTGGATGATTCTTCTTATACCAGCGTTTAGGTGTCTTAGAAGGTGTCTGGAGATCTTGTTGATTGTTTTTAGTTTCTTCTTTCTATGCTTTTGGTTCTTCTTCTTCTTCTTCTTTTTGCTTTAGTTCTTTTTCTGCTTCCTACTCTTTTGAATTTTTTCTTTCTTTCCTGGTCTTCAGTACATTTGTTTCATCAACTTTTACTGATGCTTTCCACTAATTTTTTGAGTCTTAGGTTATAACACATGTATGCCTTACTTTTTCTTGAGTATCCAATGAGTATGCCTTCATCAACCCGGGAGTCAAATTTTCCAATCTTATTATCTTCTCTTTTTTATGTAACATTTTCTTCCNTTTCCACTAATTTTTTGAGTCTTAGGTTATAACACATGTATGCCTTACTTTTTCTTGAGTATCCAATGAGTATGCCTTCATCAACCCGGGAGTCAAATTTTCCAATCTTATTATCTTCTCTTTTTTATGTAACATTTTCTTCCAAAAACTCTAAAGTGCTTGACACTTGTCGGTCTTCCATTCCATAGTTCATATAGAGTCTTATCATTGTTACTTCTAATAATTCCTTTGTGTAAGATATGAAAAATTGTATGTATTGATTGTACCCAAAAGATATCACTCAACTTGGAATATTTCAACATGGTTCTAGCCATTTCCTGTACAGTTTTATTCTTCTTTTCAGCGACTCCATCTTGTTGAGGTGCCTAGCTGTTGAGAATTGTCTTTTTATTCCATGTTCTTCACAGAAATACCTGATTTGTTTTTACGAGAAGTCACCTTCATTATCTGATCTTAAGCACTTGATTTTCAAATCAATCTTGTTTTCAAACATCTCTTTGAATATCCTGAAATATTTGAACGCTTCTGACTTTTTATTGAGGAAATAGACCTCAATCATTCTAGTGTAATCATCAATAAGCACCATGAAGTATTGTTCACCATTCAACCCTTTTGTTCTCATTGGTTCGCATAGATCGGTGTGTACAATCTCCAATGGTTTTTTTGTAGAATATCCATTTGTCCTGAACTCAACTCTTATTTGTTTTACATGATGGTAGTGCTTCCATATAGTGTTTGTTGGCTTTGAAATTTCAAGGATTTCTCTTACTACTTCCTTTCTGCTAATTTTGACTAGATTGTCAAAGTGCATATGGCCCATTCTTATGTGCCAAAACCAACTTCCATCTTCCTTTCCCAAGCAACATCTTTCCTTTCCAATCTCATTCAAGATTTATATGTTGTTTGGATTCCTTATTGTTGTCGCCACCAATATGCATAATCCTTCTTTCCTTATTTCACATTTCTTTGAGTTGAATAGAAGTGTGTGTCTAGTCACACATTTGAATCACACTTAATAGATTATGCTTCATATTTTCGACAAGTAGGACATTTTATGCCATGGCGTCTTTTCTTCCAAGCTTGATTGTGTCTTTTCCTATAATTTTGGTTGAGTTATCATTACCAAATGAAACTGATCCATATTTTTCTTTCTTCAGCGTTACAAATTTATCTTTGTCCCTTGTCATGCGCTTTGAACATCCATTATCAACATACCATTCACTTCTTTTTCTTTGGGCTTGTAAAGAAATCACAAATTCTTCAATGTTCAGTTCATCTTGCTTCCTTTTATATATCTTTGATGGTTCTTTTGCATGACTGTTGAAATCTTGCGTATGTTCCCTTAGAGGAATAATAAGCCTGCAAGCTTTGGCTATGTGTTCAAAATTGTTGCATTTGTAACATTCTACTTCATTATTCAATGAGCCAAAATTGTTATAGTTTTTGTTATAAGCTTCATGAGGATTTATAAGATAATTATTCTTAGGGTAGTTTCCATAGTTGCTTTTGTTCTTAGCATAAGCTCTACAATTTATATCCTTTTGACCAAAATTGTTGTAGGAATAACATAATCCAAGAAATATAGTTTGGTACCTGAGTGTGGGAGATCTTCTAGGTGGTGTAGTTCTTATGTAATATTATTCTAGTCCTATCCATTGTTGGTTATTGATTTTGCGTCCCTCTTATTGGATGATATTCTTCTTGGATTATCTCCATTGCCTGAATTTTCTCCTTTGAAGTCTTGCATTCTTCCTTCTTAATGGGACCTCTGATGATTTATGTATAACGCTTTTGTTCTGCTTCTTTTTTTGTTGTCCTGGAACTTTAACCCTTTTGAGTATGAGTTTGTTTGTATCCTAGTCCAGACTTGTCATAGCATGTCCTTTGACTATTGATTATTTCATCCAATATTTTGGTGTTATTGCGAAACTTATATTGGATGTCCTTGTTTTGAAGTTCTTTCCTTAGTGAGACTATTTCTGCTTCCAAGCTCTCCTGTATTTTCTACTTTTCTTCCAACTGGTTTTTGAGTGTTTCTTCAATCTTTCTGGCTTCTTCCAACTGGACTTTTAGACTGATGATAATATGCTCTATTTCTTCATATTTTTTGTTGGGACTTTGAGAATACTCCTTTAGTTCACTTAGTTCTTTCTTGAGTGGCTTGTTTTTCTTCCTTTCTCTTTTTAGATCTCTTAAGGAACTGATCAATTCTTCCTCAAGATCCATTTCTCCTTCGTATTCACAATATTCCTCAACATTTTCAAGGGTTTCTTCTTGGGATTCCATTGTCATAAAGAGCACTCTTTTTGAGTCACTATCATTTTGATTATCCTCGCTAGATGAGAAACTATCTTCTCTTGAATAGAGAATTTTCTTGAAGAATTTTCTTTTATTTATTTTCTTGTCTCTTTTCTGATATTTCTTTTCTTTATTAGGAACTTCTTCTTCATCATCACTATATAAACCCCTTGCATAAGAACATTTGGAAGAAAAATGACCAATTTTACCACAATTAAAACATTTTAAGGGAAACTTATCTTTGTACTTGTCAGTTCCTTTCTTCAAACTCCTCACGAAGTTGGTTATTTCTTCATCTTCATCTAAATCATCGTTGCAGCATGAGCTTTAATTTGACTTTGGTTTTTTCTTTCTTGTATTCTTGGATGTTTTGAAAGTTGTTTCCCTTCTTGATGGATTATCTTGTTCTATTCTCATTTATAAGTTGTAAGCATTCAATGTACTAGCTCATCCATGCTCAACATAGAAATATATTCTCTTTCTTCTAGGGCTGAAACCTTAGGATCAAATCTCATTGGAAGAGACCTTAGTATCTTTTGAACAATTATCGAACCTTTAATTTCTTATCTCAGTCTTATAATAGTGTTCACTATTTCATCAACTCGCAGAAAATAAGTTGCAATATCTTCATCTTCCTTCATTTTCATATGTTCAAATTGACCTCTATAAGTTTCAAGCTTGGGTCCCTTGACTTTGACATCTCCTTCGTAAATATTTTGAATTTTGTCCTAAATTTTCTTTGCAGAGTCATAATGCATAACCTTGACATTTAATGAGTCAACAAGGCCACTTAGAATAGCATTCATAGCCTTCGAATTGTTTTCATAGAGTATTTTTTCAGTTGTGTCTATTGGGGGAGAGGCAACTGTATTGTATTTGTTTACTATTGATTGTCAGACATCAAATCCTTTTGCTTACAAAAAAAATCTCATATTTCTGACCATCAAGCATTGGTGTTCAATTCTTAGTGAAATCCATGATCTAACTTCCAACAGTTAGATTGTTCCTAAAGGACCAGATCTGATACCAATTGTTGGTATATTTAGGGATACTGAGAGGGGGGGTGAATCAATATAAAAAATGTATCACTTTTTCTAGTTATAATTTTTTATGATTGTAGCTATGTGAGACATTCTCTAGCTTACAAACATGTAA
>SNQJ01S0095714.1:15781-26299 GCA_010110895.2 Picea sitchensis
CTACCCCCCACCTGGAGTCGAAGCATTCCAGGTAGCCGCAATGCTTACCCTTCTAAACATGGTACTTGTCATACCTGTATGGTATCTACATCCACCTGGGATGGTTCCTCAACCATCCCTCCCTCAGTCAGGAGGAATCTCGATGCAGATCAGAGTACTAACTCTAGCCACGCCACCCTCACCCCCAATCGCCAGCACCACTACTACGGCTAGGGGCATACGGAAGAAGAAAGAGCCCATCGCTCCACTACCTCTCTGAGTTCAACTCCCTTGCACCTTATGTGAAAAAAAAGGACACCCCACTCACAAACGTCCTTCTCTTCCCGAGCTACGCAATTTTATCCAGCTTCCTCAAGAACCCCTTTTGCTTGCCACTCCACCAAGTATGTCCCCCGCTACTACAGAGTCCTCAACCACACACAAACAAAATATACGAACCAATTTTGTCTGTGCCATATGCGCAAAATATGGGCATTACACTCATCATTTTGCATCTATCCCATATGTCCGCCACACATTAGCCACAGAACGCCACACATATCTTCATGAGCTTCCTCTGGCACTCCATACCAATGATCCTATGAACATAATTCATTATATTTCTTCATCAGTCCTCGAGCAAAGGGGAGGTTCATGTCCTCCCACCAAACTACCGCTCGATCTCCCATAGTGTCGGTGCAACTGGGATGGCATTATGGACCCACCATCCATATCTAAGCCCTTTTCCCCACTTTCATTTTTTGGTACATGAGCCCATAAGCTCCATTTTCTGAACCATTTACGACCACTTACACAGTCATTTTCCTCGGGTTATCATTTTCACTTTTCCTCGGGGGAGCATATTTCCATGACACACTCAGGTACGCCTGCTCATGTTCAAAATTATCAAATAACTGTTATATGTTCTTTATTTTCAGATACTATTCATGTCGGGTATTTGGTTTTCATGTGTGCAAGTACTTGATCATCACACACCAGTGCGGCCCCTTCAGGTATATGATCAACACTGGCATGTAATCATTCCCTCTGAATACTAATTGCATCTCCAAGTCACACCCTCTGAGATTTTCCCTTAGGGTCCCTACATCCATCTCTGTAGTACTAACACCTCCATGCAATTTTGGTACTCTCACCTGGTAGCACTCTCCCCTACATGAGTTGTCCCATTCATAGTCCCCCAGGCACTTTTGACACTCATGCTGCTTTCACCCCCTAGGGATGGGAGTCCCGATAGTCTTGCGCATTTATGAGAATCAGCCACATACTCCTCATCATTTTTCTAGCTTCCCTAATGGACTCCCAGGTTATCTCATCACGGTTCTATTTTGACTGCACCTCCATGGTATCATCAACCCCCCATTTTCATCCATAATCAGTTTGTCCATCTGCAAATTTCCTTCCATTCATTTACCTCATACATAAACCCACCAATTGGGCCCCCACCCTCCACCGGATCTTCAAGCAACTTGAGCCCTCACCGGCCAAGCCATATTGCACTGGGGCACCCGTTTCTGTATCTGTACACTCATCCCAAATTATTCTTTATTTGTTTGGTAATTGTAAAAAGCCTTTGTTTCCATCATTTACTTAGCTTTTTGTCGTCACCCTTGACGACCTTCTTTTTTCCGGCAAAGAAACCCATGTCGCCCTTGGTTGGGGCATTCACTATCCTCTACTCATATTGACATCGTCCATAAAACCACGAGTATCCCACAGTCCATGTACCCATAATCTCTGAGTTTGTCTACTTTGTCATGCCTCTGGCACAGTTTAACCCCATGTCTAGTCGTCCCCCTGACACTAGATACAGTTTCAAGGTTGTTTCCAATCACCCTTCAAACATACCCCGAACCAAGGGCAATCTTGAGTCTCACCGTATCTTGACTTCGTTCATGTTCCTTATCAGTTCTTGATCTTACCTAGTGGATTTCATGAATCCCTTTTCTTCTTGGAGTTGTGTCTCCCTCTCTGTCAACATCAACACAGTTTCCAGGAGGGTGACAGTATCTTGACTCTCATTACCTTTACAATGAGGAGTCTCGGACGACACAGAGAGAACCATCATTTCTCTCTGCTATCGTTGACCCCCATAACATTTGACTTCAACACAATCTCATATTATGATGGGTCTTACTATGCGACTATTGCAGTTGTTTTATACTAACCAAAGACCTCTGAATTTGTTAGGCCATCAATGCCTACGAGTCATCGACACTTCTTACAAGCGTCCTTGCCTCTTTTTAGAGTATGTTCACCATCAAAATTGTCATCTGTCATTATCAAACCACCCCAGAGGGCGCTGCAGTTATCTACATCAACATACAACTTCAATTATTGTCTTCCAATTTTTGGTTACATGACACGAGCATGGGGCATGCTCGCCTCATTTGTATACATATTGTATTTTCCTACCTAGCGAAAGGTTTGGTCCCACAATTTCCCCTCTCCCTCTGACAGATCGCTCTTTCAGTTCCTATCAACACTCTTCATTACAATGGTACTCTCAGTAGAAGAAACATTGTTGTATTTCGACTATGCGTATGCTCATAACCTCACACATCAAGGGGCATCTGTTATTACTGAAATTTCATCCGCAACATCGCATGCAAATGGTTACAGGAATACAACATCTCCAAACACCTATTAGTTCACCTGTAGCACCAAAAAAGAATTTCCAAAGGGAAAAAAACTATACAACTCGTCAAAAAATTGACATGTATTAAAACACTAAAGGAAGCGCATGCACAGTGCGCGGGCCAAAGAAGCCAATAGAGCGCACAATGCGCCATATGCGCGACTGTGTACGAAAAAAGTCACGCACTCCTGTGAACGACGCATTTATGGTTCTTATCGACCCCTCACCCACTTCTAGACCATCTCCCAACTTGATTTGACCCTCAAATCAAAGATGAATCTAAATGGGGGGCTGGTCAAAGACCTAAGTGTGCCCTAAAGGGCCCCTTGTCCACACTAAGAACCAATTGGGTATTGTCTCAAAGACATGCTATAAAAGGAGGCCATGGGTGCACTAAGAATTTAAGAATCTCATAGTATTGTTATGCTACCTCTATTCTCCTTCAATAAACCTCTTTTCTTCTTGGAGTATTCTAGCATCATCTCAATAAGCTATTCACCTCACCTCTTGAGGGAATAGGCTTGAATTTCTTCACCATTTGTTTTCTAGTTTATCATTGTAATAAGAGATCTCACATAGGGGAATCAAGAGCCCTTCCAAGGAGGAAGAGGGGATCCATAAGTCCTCCTTTCTCTATGGTGTTTTCCCACTAATATAGTTATCCATTGGTGGCATGATTATTGGTCATTTGATTGATTGATCTTGGTTCAAAGTTTCTTATGTATTTTAGTTTCATTTCCTTAGTTATTTTCTTAGTTGTTTCTATCTTGGTTGTTTGTTTATTTCATGTGTTTGGATTGATTAATTCATACACTAACCTCTGTTCTGTCTAGCTGACCCAACTAGACTTGCAAGTGCTCTTCTTTTACTCATTCAAGCGGTGAAAATGACACAACAACATGCTAGCTTCATGCTGAAGATTTCCAGCCTAGTGTTGATGTTGATGATGCTCCAACCTTCATGTTGTGATACTGTTGTTGTTGATGTTGTATCAGCCTTGTGTTGTGGATGATGATGATATTGTTGATGTTGTATTATCCTGTTGTGGATGATAATATTGATGATGAGAAAAACTTCCAATGATTTATAGATATGCTAGTCAGTGTTCCAGATGTTGTTGATGTTGCTGCCCTCTCTCTCTCCTGATGATGTTGTAGACTACCCTTCTTGTTAAGGGGGATTGTTGAAATATTGTAACTACAAAGTTTATTCTATTTATTATTGAGTTATTATTCATTAGATCAATCCCCTTTTGTGGATTGATCATGTCGAGCATTGTAATTGACCAAATCCGCTTTTGTGGATTGGTCAAACCCTAAATATATTGTGCAAATTAAGAAGTCAGCCCCCAGGCTAATTAAAGTGGTTTTAACCACTAAGAAGACAAGTCGGCCCTGCCTAGTGAAGAGAGACATTTCCAGTGCCTTCCAGTTTGTATAAATAAAGGAAGTCGGAGCCTCATTATCTCACACTCACTCATTCGCTCATCTAGTGCACAAGTTTGGTCGTTGCAGTTGGGAGAAGAAGGAAGAGAGAGGCGCATTGCTCAGTGTTGTATATTCTCTAGTGCTTTGGTTTATTGTCTTGGCATTGTATTGGCTATCTATATTAAAGAAGTTTTTGTTGGGTTTTATCCCCCATGAGGGTTTCCCAAGATAAATGTTGTGTATCTTGTGATTGTGTTTCTCTCAGTGATCCTATCTATGCTATGGTTATCTAATAAATTTGAAAAGAAACCTAATAATATCTTAAACCATAAAATTTATCAGCCATGAAACTTAATTCACAAACAGAAAAGAATACACAGACTATCAAGGATGGATCAACACCTCTAAAACAAGGGTCTAAAAAGTGTGATTCAATCTTGAACCTTGTTGTCTACAATAAGACCTTGTTGTCAAGAAGAGAATTATGCTTTGAATAAACTCAAAAATGAATGAAAACTGAAACTATTTCATGTAACTGAAAAGCAAACCTTAGTCTTTCTTTCTCCTTCTAATCTTCATTGTCTCTTCTTTGCATTCAACTTTTATTCTTTCCAAATAAGTTAAAGTAGTTCAACTACTTTCTTTAGTTAAGTTGATTTTACTTAACTAATTAGTTTAGGAGAAATAAATAATAATAATATAGTTAAGCATCTTAATTAATAATAACTAGATAGGTGAGACCCCTTGTGACTCCCGTCATTTCTTCCTTTTAAATCATAAAATTATAACACAAAAAAGAGAATTATTTTGTCCATATTCCACCCTTGTAACTCATGTATATATCATTTAAACTGGATATTTAAATATCATAAATAATTTATATCATATCCAAAAAAGAAGATATATATCCACATTATCCACAAAATATCAAAAACATAGCTTGTTGTCCAAAAATGTTGAAAACCATTAAGCATTGTCCTCATCAACTGCAATCATATAAAACATAATTTAAAAACCATATTTGTCACTTTGTGAGGCAATTTTCCTTTTTTCACTGTTGTTTCTCTTAGAATTTTTTGAAGTAGCCCGTGGTTGATTGGACCCTTGGGGTTGTATCTCGTTGATCACATGCAAGCAGTCATCCTTTAAATGAAGACGAGAAGACACAAATTTCGAGGAAATAGTGGAGCGGGAAGAAGGGGAGGCAGTTGATTTTCCCTTGTCTTGCACAGATTGGGGAATATTATTTTTCAATCTCTTACTGGCGTGTGAAGACTGAACTGGAGAAACAATATGGGAAATCTAGACATTGGGATTAACAGGTGGTGGTAAAGGCAATGACATAGTGGGCCAACCATGATGGTGAGAGACAGGCTTGTTGATGATCTCTTGCCAACCATCATTTGTGGGGACTTCACGCTGCAAAGACATATGTGGAGGAACGAGAATGTCGGGAATATTCTGAGAAGTTTGGAAAGGGGGTCTTTTTGGTCGAGGTTGCATTATTCCATGGCCAACCCAATTAAAGAACCCAGCTTGGAACAATTGGTTCAATTCTTGAGGGTCGGTGTCAAAATGGATAGAAAATCTAAGCCTCATATGGCCTCGATTCCAATTTTCCTTGCCTCTGTTATTTCGATCATTGTTGCCTCCACTAAAAAAGCTCATCATGTAGCAACAGTTTGTCAGTAATGAATCTCTTAATAAACCATACATGACACTTCGCTTACATGAATCAAAATTTGGCTCAAAAATTGACACAAGATACATGCAAATTCATGCATAACAAACCATTCATTAATTGTCATGTGAACAGGGAGTGATAGGGTTCATGGGAAATATGGAGGGAGTGTAGTTAGCAAAAAATGGTAGAATGATAGGGAATTCATATACAAATAATGTTTAAAAATTAACCAAACAATTTAGCTGTGTATAAAAATATCAAAACATTAGTCACCAACCCTTGCTATGTTATCATTTTTTGTCACTTCCACACAGACTTTCATTTTTAAATTTATATCACAGAACATGGATGCAATAAGTGAAATCGGGATCATGAAGGGAATGTAATTAGCGAAAAATGGTAGAACAATAGGGAATCAATATGGATGTTGTTCAAGTGAAAAATGGTAGAACAATAGGGAATCAATATGGATGTTGTTCAAGTGAAACAAATCAAAACACACTACCTTAAACACAATCAAAACATATCTTTGTCTAGAATTTCAAAGTTTAACAAGTGTTCCTTTTCCAAAACAATAATCCAAACTGGTGTCTTCTTTGACAATTTTGTTTGTTGGCTTCCGAATTATTTTACACAATAATCTATATGCCCAAAATTATTTAATCATAGTAACCATTGTACCCACATTATCATTATATGACAGTCATAATGAACAACATCATAATCGCTATAAGAATACAACAATAGTCTTTGAGCCACGACCATAACATCAACTCCACTAATAATCCTTTTAAATCCAACAGGAACACGTATAGTGTTTACAAACAACTCATATCCATCATTTATTTAGCCATTGTTCAATGCAATTTATTCTGGACATTATCACTCTATTCGAGCCTCGAACATTTTGAACACAAGTGCCCCTTTTTTAACAATCAACATAATGATTGAACCAAAAATAACATTCATTATTTGGAACACAAGCTTCAAATGAATAGGTGGGTACATGTAATGTTCTTGACTTGGCTAGTCTAGGAAACGTTGCTAATGTGTATGTAGGATCAAAGGTTTATAGCATATAAATGATCATACAAATAATAAACACGACAAAGGACTGCAAAGTTTGTATTATGATATCTATGTGGATTACAAAATGGTCGAATGCGGCTGAAAAACTGACAATACTCGACTAGATCAACAGACAAAGGATCTTAATCGGAATACAAATAAGCAATTGCGGCTGAATAAAATAACAACACTCGGCTAGATCAAAAGACAAAAGGATCTTAGCCAGAATACAAATAAGAAACCAAAAGATAATACCCAGAATATGGGAGCACTGCGGAATCAATGAAGAATGATGGAAGACCCGGATGATCTTCCCGGTGACTAGGGTGTGTCTTTCAACACCGAAATCAACCAACTGGTGNGAACCTCCTAGGATGACGATAGGGGGGGTGATCATAGGTTTGGCCCCCTCCTCCAACTCAATGGTGTGCTCAAACCCCCTGTCAGGTGGTCTCCCTGGTGGAATTGCCTCAAAGACTTGTTGATGTCGTCCCAATAGATTCTTGATCTTTGTATGGTATTGTTGTCGACCTTCGGAATCCTTCTGAGTAGTGATCAAGAATTCTGCGGCATATGCTACCTCCCCATGTCTAAATATCCTCTCCATCCTCTTGGATGAAACTGTCCCGGGTGCTCCTATTGACATACCTCTTAGAACAACCTTCTTCCCATCCTGATCTCTGAATCCCATTTCCAAGGTTTGGTAGTTGATAGTGATTTTTCCCAAGGTAATCATCCATTGAACTCCTAACACCACACCTGTGTCTGATAGGTCAACCACGTAAAATGTGTCTCTCACTGTGTAGTTGCCTAACTTCATCTCTAAGTTTGGAACTCTATCTAGACACTCCACTGTGTGGCCATATGCTACCGCAACATCAAACCCCTCAAAATCCTCTGTCTGAAGTGTTTATCTCGATACTAGTGAAGCGTCGATGAAGTTGTGGGTGGCCCCACCATCTATTAGGGTGATTTCCCGTTGCCCCTGAATAATCCCTCTGATACAAAGGGTATCATAGCTGGGAACACCAGAAAGGGTCGCTATGACACCTCCCTTTGTTGGTTTCCTCCTGTTAGCATGTTCTGGCGGTTGTGGGACTACTGGAGGATGGGCTCCTGTCGGTGTCGGTGGTCTACGGGGAGGTAGCTCCTCTGTTGGTGCTGACTCCTCCTATGAACTAGTGGATCCGTTGTCCTGCTCCTCCATCTCACTATCCACGTTGTCTGTTGCTACCTCAATATAATGAATCTCCCCCTTGCCCATGCACCTGTGGCCTGGGACCCAAGGATCTCTGCAGCTGAAGCAAAGATTCTTCCTCATAACCTCTCACCTTGTCTCATCATCCAACTTCTCCTTGCCCTCCCATTCTTTCTAGAATGGCTTCCTGTCTCGATCCCTCTGGGGCACAAATGGTTTGGAGAAAGTTTTAATCTTTGGTACTGAGTCTGCCAGATCTCGAGTGCGAAGGATGGCATCCTGCAAAGTGGGAGGCATGTATGCCTTCACCCATCCTCTCAAAGGCTATGTGAGTCCTTCTGTGAATAGCATGATCAACCTGGGCTCTGATATATCTGTCGCTGCCACGGCTACTCGCTGAAAGTTGAAACTCTATGATGAATGCCTCTATTGTGCCAGTTTGTCTCAATTGGGCTAGATCCCTGAAGTGTATCTCGGGATCCTTCATGTCAAACCTGTCCATGAGCCTATCTGTAAACTCCCTATAGGAGGTGATGTGATTGTGACCCAATGTCACCAGTCCATGGTACCACCACTCATGTGCCTCACCCTCCAAGTGTAAGGTCGTGAAATTGATGGCCTCTATCTCGGTCATCTGGTTGAGCTTGTAATACGTGTCTAGCTTCTGTACCCAAGCTCTCGCAGTGTATTTGGACGATCCGTCAAAAGAAGGGATGGTGAGTTTCCCAACTTTTCAGATGAAATCGAGGCTATGCCCCTGTTGTTGTTGTGGTCCTCCCCTCTGCAGCTCTCTGGGGCGGTTCCTGAGTCTGAGTCCATAGTACTCGACTAAGGTCATGTACTTATGGAAGTCACGACCCAATGTTGCGTACTCCCTCCTATACTCTGCAATGTCGTCGGCATGAGTGGGTGGCCTCTGTGGTATCGGTGGCGGTGCTGCTACCGGGGGTACTCTCTGGAAATTGGGAAACAAGGGTCTAGGAATCCTACTCACAGAGGTGTATGTGCAAGAGGGTGAATGGGGTCTACTGCCTACTCCCGAGTTCCCCTGTGCTGCATGCGGTACTTGTGTATCTGGGGTGCCCACTCTAGCCAATCTATCAACCACCTGTGCCAAGGACTGAGACATGGTGCGCTGACTAGCTAACATATCGTTGATAACCTACATGAAAGATGCCTCTGGATCTACGGGGGCCTTGCCACTGCCCTCTGGTCGCTCATATATGTCTCCTAGCATCCTCTCAGCCTCATGTTCTGCCCTTCTCTCTGCTTCTCTTTGTGCCTCTTCCTCTTCCTCTAAGCTAGGAGGAAAAGGGGGAAAATCAGGCCTATGCCTTATTTCCCGATGCCTATTGTAAGTGACATATTCGTCACCTACGTGTTCCTGGGGATTAACTCTTTAAGGTTATAACACACGACCCTCTGGGTCTTCTACTGCACTCATTGTCTTTAGTCACAGGCTGGCAGGACTAAAGCTCTGATACCACTATAATGTTCTTGACTTGGCTAGTCTAGGAAACACTGCTAATGTGTGTGTAGGATCAAAGGTTTACAGCGTATAAATGATCATACAAATAATAAACGCGACAAAGGATTGCAAAGTTTGTATTATGATATCTTTGTGGATTACAGAATGGTCGAATGCGGCTGAATAAACTGACAATACTCGACTAGATCAACAGACAAAGGATCTTAGCTGGAATACAAATAAGAAACTGCGGCTGAATAAAATAACAACACTCGGCTAGATCAAAAGACAAAAGGATCTTAGCCGGAATACAAATAAGCAACTAAAAGATAATACCCAGAATATGGGAGCACTGCGGAATCAATGAAGACTGATGAAGACCTGGATGATCTTCCCGGTGACTAGGGTGTGTCTTTCAACACCGAAATCAGCCAACCGGTGTCTTCCTCCTGGAATACACTAAACTATCTCTCCTGAGATGCGCCTCTTCTCCTCAATGACAAGTCATAATCTGCATAATGATGAAATAGGTCGCTAACCCTTCCTTTATATCTTTCCAAAACCCTAAATCATGCTGAAACATTAATTCATTGTTGACTTCCAAAACCCTAATTCACTGTTGACTTCTATTTTTAGCTCATAATGACTTAAAAACGCTTTTAACCCTTTTTAGCTCAATGTCACCTTCCGAATATAACACTTGTGACTAGAGTGACCTCTAGTAACCCTGTTTACCCCTCTTTGGCCCTGGCTATAGTCTAACGGGGCGGTTTAGACCATTAAGCCTCCTCTCTGGAGCTCCTATTTAGAAAGGGACATTACATTACAGATTGTTGATTTTTCAATAGGCAAGGATTAAGCATGAAGTTCATTCCATTTTAGCATTTTACTTAAACCATAAACAATTTGTTGCAACAACCAAGATCACAAGAAGAAACACCATGCACAAGTACACAAGAAGTATCATGGGAAACCCTTCTCAACAAGGGAAGAAAACCCAACCAATAATTTGCTATATTCTTCAAGAGAAAGACCTCC
>SNQJ01S0095714.1:31767-42796 GCA_010110895.2 Picea sitchensis
GAGAGTCAGGAGATTCTCAAGTTGTTGAAAGAGAACCTCCAGACGACGCAAAACCGAAAGAAGATAAGTGTGGATAGACACAAGATAGAGTGCAACTTTGAGGTTGGAGATTTGGTTTTCTTGAGACTTCAACCCTACAGACAGTCATCTCTGAAGAAGAGTGGGGCCGAGAAGCTCAAGCCCAGATTTTATGGTCCTTACAGGATCATGCGCCGAGTAGGTGAGGTTGCTTACGAGCTAGAGCTTTCAGAGGGGAGCAAGATTCATAAGGTGTTCCACGTGTCTTGCCTAAAAAAGGCAGTGGGACAATTCATTAGCACATCAGAGGAGCTTCCCCCGTTGGATGAGGAGGGATAGTTGGAGTTAGTTCTGGAGGAGGTTTTGGAGTTAGTTATGGAGGAGATTTTTAAATTATGTTTTATATGATTGCAGTTGATGAGGACAATGCTTAATGGTTTTCAACATTTTTGGACAACAAGCTATGTTTTTGATATTTTGTGGATAATGTGGATATATATCTTCTTTTTTGGATATGATATAAATTATTTATGATATTTAAATATCCAGTTTAAATGATATACACATGAGTTACAAGGGTGGAATATGGACAAAATGATTCTCTTTTTTGTGTTATAATTTCATGATTTAAAAGAAAGAAATGACGGGAGTCACAAGGGGTCCCACCTATCTAGTTATTATTAATTAAGACCCTTAACTATATTATTATTATTATTATTTATTTCTCCTAAAGTAATTAGTTAAGTTAAATCAACGTAACTAAAGAAAGTAGTTGAACTACTTCAACTTATTTGGAAAGAATAAAAGTTGAAAGCGAAGAAGAGACAATGAAGAATAGAAGGAGAAAGCAAGACTAAGGTTTGCTCTTCAGTTACATGAAATAGTTTTAGTTTTCATTCATTTTTGAGTTTATTCAAAGCATAATTCTCTTCTTGACAACAGGGTCTTATTGTAGACAACAAGGTTAAAGATTGAACCACACTTTTTAGACCCTTGTTTTAGAGGTGTTGATCCATCCTTGATAGTCTGTGTATTCTTTTTTGTTTGTGAATTAAGTTTCATGGCTGATAAATTTTATGGTTTAAGATATTATTAGGTTTCTTTTCAAATTTACTAGATAACCATAGCATAGATAGGATCACTGAGAGAAACACAATCACAAGATACACAACATTTATCTTGGGAAACCCTCATGGGGGATAAAACCCAACAAAAAATTCTTTAATATAGATAGCCAATACAACGCCAAGACAATAAACCAAAACACTAGAGAATATACAACACTGAGCAATGCGCCTCTCTCTTCCTTCTTCTCCCAACTGCAGCGACCAAACTTGCGCACTAGATGAGCGAATGAGTGAGTGTGAGATAATGAGGCTTTGGCTTCCTTTATTTATACAAACTGGAAGGCACTGGAAATGTGTCTTTTCACTGGGCAAGGCCGACTTGTCTTCTTAGTGGTTAAAACCACTTTAATTAGCCTGGGGGCCGACTTCTTAATTTGCACAATATATTTAGGGTTTGACCAATCCACAAAAGAGGATTTGGTCAATTACAATGCCCGACATAATCAATCCACAAAAGGGGATTGATCTAATGAATAATAACTCAATAATAAATAGAATACACTTTGTAGTTACAATATTTCAACACTCCCCCTTAACAATAAGGGTAATCTACAACATCATCAGGAGAGAGAGAGGGCAACAACATCAGCAACATCGGGAACACTGACTAGCATATCTATAAATCATTGGAAGTTTTTCTCATCATCAATATTATCATCCACAACGGGATAATACAACATTAACAATATCATCATCATCCACACCACAAGGCTGATACAACATCAACAACAACAGTATCACAACACGAAGGTTGGAGAATCATCAACATCAACACTAGGCTGGAAATCTTCAGCATGAAGCTAGCATGTTGTTGTGTCATTTTCACCGCTTGAATGAGTAAAAGAAGAGCACTTGCAAGTCTAGTTGGGTCAGCTAGACAGGACAGAGGTTAGTGTATGAATTAATCAATCCAAACACATGAAATAAACAAACAACCAAGATAGAAACAACTAAGAAAATAACTAAGGAAATGAAACTAAAATGCATAAGAAACTTTGAACTAAGATCAATCAACCAAATGACCAATAATCATGCCACCAATGGATAGCTATATTAGTGGGAAAACACCGTAGAGAAAGGAGGACTTATGGATCCCCTCTTCCTCCTTGGAAGGGCTCTTGAGTCCCCTATGTGTGATCTCTTATTACAATGATAAACTAGAAATCAAATGGTGAATAAATTCAAGCCTATTCCCTCAAGAGGTGAGGTGAATAGTTTATTGAGATGATGCTAGAATACTCCAAGAAGAAAAGAGGTTTCTTGAAGGAGAATAGAGGTAGCATAACAATACTATGAGATTCTTAAATTCTTAGTGCACCCATGGCCTCCTTTTATAGCATGTCTTTGAGACAATACCCAATTGGTTCTTAGTGTGGACAAGGGGCCCTTTAGGGAACACTTAGGTCTTTGACTAGCCCCCCATTTAGATTCATCTCTGATTTGAGGGTCAAATCAAGTTGGGAGCTGGTCTAGAAGTGGGTGAGGGGACGATAAGAACCATAAATGCGTTGTTCACAGGAGTGCGTGAATTTTCTCGTACACAGACGCGCATATGGCGCATTGTGCGCTCTACTGGCTTCTTTGGCCCGCGCACTGTGCACGCGCTTCCTTTAGTGTTTTAGTACATGTCAATTTTTTGACGAGTTGTATAGTTTTTTTCCCTTTGGAAATTCTTTTTTGGTGCTACAAGTGAACTAATAGGTGTTTGGAGATGTTGTATTCCTGTAACCATTTACATGCAATGTTGTGGATGAAATTTCAGTGATAACAGATGCCCCTTGATGTGTGAGGTTAGGAGCATACGCATAGCCGAAATACATCAATGTTTCTTCTACTGAGAGTACCATTGTAATGAAGAGTGTTGATAGGAACTGAAAGAACGATCTGTCAGAGGGAGAGGGGAAATTGTGGGACCAAACCTTTCGCTAGGTAGGAAAATACAATATGTATACAAATGAGGCGAGCATGCCCCATGCTCGTGTCATGTAACCAAAAATTGGAAGACAGTAATTGAAGTTGTATGCTGATGTAGATAACTGCAGCGCCCTCTGGGGCGGTTTGATAATGACAGATGACAATTTTGATGGTGAACGTACTCTAAAAAGAGGCAAGGACACTTGTAAGAAGTGTCGATGACTCGTAGGCATTGATGGCCTAACAAATTCAGAGGTCTTCGGTTAGTATAAAACAACTGCAATAGTCACATAGTAAGACCCATCGTAACATGAGATTGTGTTGAAGTCAAATGTTATGGGGGTCAACGATAGAAGAGAGAAATGATGGTTCTCTCTGTGCCGTCCGAGACTCCTCATTGTAAAGGTAATGAGAGTCAAGATACTGTCGCCCTCCTGGAAACTGTGTTGATGTTGACAGAGAGGGAGACACAACTCCAAGAAGAAAAGGGATTCATGAAATCCACTAGGTAAGATCAAGAACTGATAAGGAACATGAACGAAGTCAAGATACGGTGAGACTCAAGATTTCCCTTGGTTGGGGGTATGTTTGAAGGGTGATTGGAAACAACCTTGAAACTATATCTAGTGTCAGGGGGACGACTAGACATGGGGTTAAACTGTGCCAGAGGCATGACAAAGTAGACAAACTCATAGATTATGTGTACATGGACTGTGGGATACTCGTGGTTTTATGGACGATGTCAATATGAGTAGAGGATAGTGAATGCCCCAACCAAGGGCGACATGGGTTTCTTTGCCGAAAAAAAGGTCGTCAAGGGTGACGACAAAAAGCTAAGTAAATGATGGAAACAAAGGCTTTTTACAATTACCAAACAAATAAAGAATAATTTGGGATGAGTGTACAGATACAGAAATGGGTGCCCCAGTGCAATATGGCTTGGCCAGTGAGGGCTTAAGTTGCATGAAGATCCGGTGGAGGGTGGGGGCCCCATTGGTGGGTTTATGTATGAGGTAAATGAATGGAAGGAAATTTGCAGATGGGCAAACTGATTATGGATGAAAATGGGGGGTTGATGATACCATGGAGGTGCAGTGAAAATAGAACCGTGATGAGATAACCTGGGAGTCCATTAGGGAAGCTAGCAAAATGATGAGGAGTATGTGGTTGATTCTCAGAAATGTGCAAGACTATCGGGACTCCCATCCCTAGGGGGTGAAAGCAGCATGAGTGTCAAAAGTGCCCAGGGGACTATGAATGGGACACCTCATGTAGGGGAGAGTGCTACCAGGTGAGAGTACCAAAATTGCATGGAGGTGTTAGTACTGCAGAGATGGATGTAGGGACCCTAAGGGAAAATTTCAGAGGGTGTGACTTGGAGATGCAATTGGTATTCAGAGGGAATGATTACATGCCAGTGTTGATCATATACCTGAAGGGGTTGCGCTGGTGTGTGATGATGAAGTACTTGCACACATGAAAACCAAATACCCAACATGAATAGTATCTAAAAATAAAGAACATATAACAGGTATTTGATAATTTTGAACATGAGCAGGCATACCTGAGTGTGTCATGGAAAGATGCTCCGCCGGGGAAAAGTGCAAATGATAACCCGAGGAAAATGACTGTGTAAGTGGTAAAAAATGGTTCGGAAAACGGAGCTTATGGGCTCTTGTACCAAAAAATGAAAGTGGGGAAAAGGGCTTAGATATGGATGGTGGGTCCATAATGCCATCCCAGTTGCACCGACACTATGGGCGATCGAGCGGTAGTTTGGTGGGAGGACATGGACCTCCCCTTTGCTCGAGGACTGATGAATAAATATAATGAATTACGTTCATAGGAGCATTGGTATGGAGTGCCAGAGGAAGCTCAGGAAGATATGTGTGGCGTTCTGTGGCTAATGTGTGGCGGACATATGGGATAGATGCGAAATGATGAGTGTAATGCCCATATTTTGCGCATATGGCACAGACAAAATTGGTTCGTATATTTTTTTTGTGTGTGGTTGAGGACTCCGTAGTAGCGGGGGACGTACTTGGTGGTGTGGCAAGCAAAAGGGGTTCTTGACGAAGCTGGATAAAATTACGTAGCTCGGGAAGAGAAGGACGTTTGTGAGTGGGGTGTCCTTTTTTTTCACATAAGGTGCAAGGGAGTTGAACTCGGAGAGATAGTGGAGCGATGGGCTCTTTCTTCTTCTGCATGCCCCTAGCCATAGTAGTGGTGTTGGCGATTGGGGGTGAGGGTGGCGTGGCCAGAGTTAGTACTGGGATCTGCATCGAGATTCCCCCTGACTGAGGGAGGGATGGTTGAGGAACCATCCCAGGTGGATGTAGATACCATACAGGTATGACGAGTACCATGTTTGGAAGGGTAAGCATTGCGGCTACCTGGAATGCTTCGACTCCAGGTGGGGGGTAGAAAAAGGGAATTTGGGTAATGGCCTGGGNAGATCCGTGATAAGTGGTGCGGTGGCGCTCTCAGGGAACTCCCGAGGTAGTATTTCTTCAACTGGTGGAACTTTGATATGGGGAGGGGACTCAATGATAGGAGTCTTGTCTCTGATGTTTGTTCCTTTAGAGGAAACTACACACACTTGTGCTGAAAAAGATGGGTTTAGGAACGGTGGCGCTCCCTGATAAGTGCCCAACATGGATGGGTTTTGGAATAATCCAGGGCCAATGTTGACAACTGGAAAATCATCCGAGCTGACACGGACAAGGGGGAGGATGTTATCGATGTTGGCTGAATGGTTAGGCTCATAATGTGTAAGCTGGTTGATGGTGATGATCTTCCCATTATGGGGGAACATCATCGTACAAAACACAGAAGAGGCGACTGCCTTCATAGCATACATGTAGTTGCGTCCGAACATGATATTGTAATCAAGTTGGGCATCGATAATTTCAATGTCAATGAGGATGGTTTTTTCCCCAAGTTCTATGGGGACATTTTGACAAAGCCCCGTGGAAGATGTTGGTCGACCGTCGTAAGCTAGAAGGGTGATGGTAGAGGGTACTAGCTCAGGGGAGCCAATTTTCTGCCATATGTGTTTAGACATGATGCATGTGGATGCACCTTCATCGATGATACACCGATAAACTGTGGTTTTCTAGATCTTCACTGGTATCTGGAAGGATATTTGGACGGGAAGACGTGGTTCTCCGCTATCTGAATCAAATGTGATCAACTACATGTCAGCTGGTTCGACTGCCCCCAAGGTAGAAAGCAAAGATTTTCGCTGTGATGGACAGGTTTTGAGGACCTCCAACACAGACATGGTTGCAGGAGACCGGGCTAAGTCATCAACTAGACTATAATTATGAGCAACCCTAGCATGAGGGTTATGCACATTCCGTCGTAAAGGTTATGGGTTATGGGTTCTGCGTTAGGATGTGGAATCATCAATGGTTGTCCTGTAGTAGCTAGAAGTGTTTCTGAGGTGGTTGGGGTAGATTCGAGATGCATACCGTATTTACGGTTGTGGGTTTGCAGAAGACTTTCTTCACTGGTGAGGAGGACACTGCGATCAATCGGATTCTCGGGTTGAGTGGCACCCGGGTTTGGATATTGCCCCATTTGTGGTAGGGCAGGGTTGTTAACTTCTCGGGTGTTCATCACACGTTTGTATGGTATGGGGTTTTGAAAAACAACTAGAGGCGATGGTTGCAAATACTGTTGTGGGGCCTGCTGAGGGGCAGGTGGTGCCGGAGGGCCTTGTGAGTTCATGGATGCCCTCATCAGTTGGAGATAAGGAATTTGAGGGAAATTACGAGTATAATGTCCATACTCACCACATATAGTGCAAGTGAAGTTAGTCTGAATATTCTTGTTCTTCCCTTGTCGTGGTTGATTGTTATTGGTGCCCCCTTCGGGGTCTTGGTATTGGTTTCCCCCAGTGAGATGGTTGTGGGGGTCATTCCCTCCTGGTCCTGGGTTGTCATTGTTTTAGTTTTTTTATTTTCTTCTTATGAGTCATATTGGCCATATTCAATTTTTCAAATGTATGGACCTGTTGAATTGGAAAGGGATGAACAAAGTTGACGACGACATGTGGCTGTCCTGGTGGAGGATTAACCGACTGGGGAGGACCAGTAAATGGGAAATACAGATTGTTCTGTGGATAAGATCCATATGACATATATGAAGTAGAGGTACTTCCACTACTTCTAGGTTTATATCCAGGGGTTGGGGGTGGACCTGTACTGGATTGAGAGACCAGATACGACATGGGTACCGGTGGGGGTGCCCCCAATGACTGAGGGGGAATAACAGGATATGACGGTTGGTAAGGGGGAGGAGGGTAATATGACGACCCTCCATATATCGAAAAATATTGGGGTGTACCATACATGGTTGGTGGTTGGATGTACGGATTGTGGTACCAATCAATCTGTCTGTCGCATGAGACATCCCAGATTTGTCCTGGTTGAATGGTACGGGTCTTGGTGCATTAGGGATTACCATGTATAAGTAACATGAATGTGCATAAATGAGGTTGTATTGTTGAGCCTTGCTGATGTCTTCATCTTTGAATTGGGGGAAGGTGGATGCTACATCTTTGGCGAGGATAGAAATGAGTGATCTGAGAAACCAATCGAGGCGTTGTTCTTTGGTGGTTTCTGCTTTGCATAAACTACGTCACCGACTCCATTCGTAAATGTGGTAGACGATATGCATGGTGAAGGATTGTTTACACTCAGAGAGCAGTTCTAGACAATTGTCATGTTGAATTGGTAGTTGCAATAAGGTCAACAATGTTTTGGCCAAGGATTCAAAAGTCACATGGGACCTTGATTTTTTTTCCACATACCATTTGGCTTATGGACCTGTGAGTGTGCATTGAAATAACCTTAAACAGACAGAGTCATCCATGATGTTGTTTGAAGAGAACCATAAGTGGAAGGTCATGACATGGTTGGCAGGATCTTCTCCCGCCTTTCCTTCAAACTTCAGAATGTCTGAATGTAGTTTGGTAGGCATAGCGGGCCATGTGGGGTCATGCAATATAGGGTCATTTGTGAGCTTACTCAGATCATGTATGTTGAGGGAGGCCAAATATGGCATGTGGGGTGGTAGTGGAGGAGTAGTTCCAACCATGGTGTGAGTAGGTTGTGTACGTGACCCTTGAGGGGGGTTTGGTGGGTTTGTACTTCTCCCTTGAGAAGAAGTTTTTCCCCTGCCTGCTTGTGAAGGAGAGCTATTGGATGGTTGGTTTTGGGAATTGGATCCAAGTACAATGGAACCAAGAAAATATGATCCCAAAATAGTAGCACTTACAGGGGTGTGAGATGGTTGAGCCGGTGAGTTGGAGAGACTAGGAACTCCTCCTAGGATAGGAGGGATATTTTGCAAGCGTCTGGAACGACAGGGATTATGTGGGTCCCCTATGATGTCTGACTAGCAAAGTGAATGTGTGCAAATGGTGATGAGAGCAATAAATGAACACGAGACTTGTATAATTTGGGCCTTTACAATACATCTCACAATCACATGAGCATCATACATAAATAAAAAGAAACATACATGTGGGTAGGTGGATTTTGTCCACGTGGGAGAACAAAGAAAACAAATGCTCGTGTCCTAAAAAGACGTAATGTCCTTCCTCTCAAATAGCACCGGACCTTCCAATAGCACTCAACAGTGGGGTCTGAAGCCACTAGAAGAGGAACTAGTGAAGGATGAAACAATCAGTTATACGGAGGGGTAGAGGGTGCATATCCTGAAAGAGATGATGATATTTCCCAATAGCCACACAAAATCCGATCAAGGTGCAATTGCAGCCCGCAATTTCCACCTGGGTAGATGTCCTAAAATTTGGCTACTAGGTACCTCGGTCAAAGTGCGACATTTAGATTTTTGGCCTCAGAAATGGGTCACGGGTTGGATCCCTTCCAAGAGTTGGGTGACTCAAGGGGGGATGCACAAAACAACTGGACCTCGGCCTTCGAATCTTCATGGGTATCTCCCTACCTTATGGTGTTAGGAACACTTGACTTGGAGGATTTTAAAGTTCTCTATTTGTCAACTTCTAATGTTTGAAGATGTGAGAACCAAATAACAGGGGGTTATTTGGATGCCTACCCTCGAGATCCTACCTAGACTAAAAGATTTCTTTTGGCACCTCTTGTGGAGGAAAACTTAGTGAGTTCTTAAATTTTTTTTAGATGTGGTTGTTTGAGAGATTGGGGGTGTGAACCAATCTCATTTGAATTAAGTGGGTGTGGATAATTTCTTCAAGAAATAGTGGGACGTTTCAGAATCCCTTTGGAGGAAACCTACTTCAACCTTCACAATTTAAGATGAAATTATGTGAGTGAGTAGTGACTTTGTGTGTGAGCAAGTGAACAAATGTGCCAAATTTTTAATAAGTTAGGTGTCAATTTGCAGCATGTGGAATTCCTGTGGTCCTTACGAATCTTGATTACCTATTTTGCTATATGTTATTGGTACAACCTTGCAAAATTTTAAAGTCTGTAAAGAACTAGCATGTGGACATATGGGTCCTTACCAATCCTTTAAACTCCCTAATGTGATTAATCTAATAAATCTTTTGAACAACTATCCTAGATTGCAAGCATGTGGGTATGTATGGGCCCGTTACTGTAATCTTTAAACTCCCCTAGTGATGTAAACTAAGAAAGTAGCTTCAAAAACTATCTTAACTTTTCAACATGTGGGCATGTATGGGCCCTTACAAATTTAAGATGTTTTGAAATAAACTAAGAGGAGCCCTAGGGGGTCTTTGTCCTCTCCTAAAGATTTTGTTAAAGGAGATGAAATCTTCCCTCAATCACTTTTATGATTCTCAAGATCACTCTATGGTGCGAGAGAAGATCATACTTAATGATTGAAGTTTGATTTCTGGTCCCAATGCAAGCATTTATATATATTATAGTAAATGATCTCAACTTAAATTTTACAATCAAAACAAGCCATCCATGAGGTAACTCAAAGAAAAAGAGGAGAAATATGGTTCTTTTTAACTCCCTAAGTGCCTATGTTTTGACTAACCCTTCATCTGGAGAGGGAATCTAAGTGTGGTGCATTTACAAAATTGCATAAAAGTAAGATTTTGAAGGCTAGGGGCCTTCAAAACATCACAAAAACTCTTACAATTTCAAGACTCTGGACAGATGCGTGGGATACAGTTCAGTCATAGGTGCAGTGGGCATAGAGAACCAAAGACCTTTTGGCGCACTGTGCACAGAATGCGCAGAGAAAGGAAGTGTTGTTGGCGCACAATGCTCGGAATGTGCATTTGTGGGCTGAAATACCTGTGCACATTCTGATACACGTCGGGGGGGCTTAAAGAGAAATTCTCCTCCTCTAGCTCCAAACTCAGCTCTTTGCAGGTAAGGCTAGGTCGATTATCATCCCTGCAAGGAAAATGGATCAAAAAGAAATGCTCAAACAACCCAAATAGGGAGGAAATTGATACCTTATTCCCCAGTATGGTCGCCAATTTGTTGTGTCCTTTTTGCCTTTTGAATGAGCTAAAGAAGGGAACTTGAAAGTCTAGTTGGGTCAGCTAAACAGGACAGAGGCTAGTGTATGAATTAATCAACCCAAACACATGAAATAAACAAACAAATAAGCTATAAACAACTAAGAAAATAACTAAGGAAATGAAACTAAAATGCATAAGAAACTTTGAACCAAGATCAATCAACCAAATGACCAATAATCATGCCACCAATGGATAACTATATTAGTGGGAAAACACCGTAGATAAAGGAGGACTTATGGATCCCCTCTTCTTCCTTGGGAGGGCTCTTGAGTCCCCTATGTGAGAGCTCTTCTTACAATGATAAACTAGAAAGAAAATGGTGACGAAATCCAAGCCTATTCCCTCAAGAGGTGAGGTGAATAGCTTATTGAGATGATGCTAGAATACTCCAAGAAGAAAAGAGGTTTCTTGAAGGAGAATAGAGGCATCATAACAATACTATGAGATTCTTAAATTC
>SNQJ01S0095716.1:6552-22895 GCA_010110895.2 Picea sitchensis
ATTCCTCATGTTAACCACAATGAGAAATATTTTTCTGGTGAGGTGGGCCAGTCTTCTTGAGTAACCCTCAAGAAGAGAGGTTTCCCTAAACGACTCCCCATGTTAACCACAATGGAAAGTTGATGTCTATGATACATCATCAATCTAGATGATTTCCCATGTTAACCACAATGGGAAATCGTTGTCCGACAGAAATCTCAATCCACTTTTCGAACAAGAAAGAATCTGCCCAACTGGGCTATTTTTCAATCTCGAAAATAAATGTCTTCAATAATATTTTCAGTGCTCTCTCCCAACCTGGAGAGTCATTTCTTCCCTTTCAGCTAAGGGAGTTATTTCCACGATCCCCATCTTCTCTTGGAAATATGCAAACTTTATTCTGGATAGAGGTTTTGTCAGGATGTCTGTCGTCTTCTCGTCTGTGGGGATATACTCGAGATTTACCTCTCCTTCCTGGACTTTATCTTGAATAAAGTAGTATTTGATCTCAATGTGTTTCGACCTTTCATGAAACATGGGATGTTCTGATAATCTTATACAACTTTGATTATCACAATATATTATGCTCGATTTTGGAATTTGATCAAATAAATTGGAGATTAACTTCCTTAACCATATTGCTTCTGTGCATGCTTCACATGATGCCATATACTCTGCTTTTGTGCATGCTTCACATGCTGCCATATACTCTGCTTCTATGCATCCTTCACATGCTGCCATATACTCTACTTTTGTTGTGCTGAGTGCGACAAACTTTTGTTTCCTTCTGCCCCAAGATATCATAGCGGAGCCCAAGCTGAAACACATGCCTAAAGTGATCTTTCTGTCTCCTACACTTCCTGCCCAATCTGAGTATGTGAATCCATGAAGCTATATATTGTTGTATGCGGTATATCTCAAACCATAGTTTATTGTTCCACGAATATATATTAATACATTCTTTGCAGCTATCCAATGCTCATGTCTCGGTTCCACCTAGAACTGGCTTAGTGTATTCACGACAAAGCAAATGTCTGGTCGAGTATTTACCAAATACATCAATGACCCAATTAGTTGTCGATATAGAGATGGATCTATTGGATCAGAATCTTGATCTTTTACTTTTCTTATATTCACATTCATAGGAGTGTCCATGGGCTTACAGTCCATCATTCCAAACTTCTCAAGGATATTTATTTCATACTTCCCTTATCCAAGGAATACTTCACCACTCTTCTATCATACTTCTAGTCCCAAGTAATAATGCATGAGACCTAGATCATTCATATCAAATTCAGAAGCTAGTTCCTTCTTGCACTGAATGATGAGAGACTCTTCACCTGTTATGCCAAGAATATGTGCCAAAAGTGTACCAAACATATATCAGGATCATCAACAAGTGCCTCTATCAATGTACCAATAACATCATCAACCATACAACATGCCAACCATGCACCTCAAAAAAGTGTCATATCACACATGATATGCCTCTATCATAAATCAAGTGACACAAGCCAAGAAGATGTATCTCAACCATCAAGCATCAATCATGTACCATATATCATCAACAAGTGCATCAACCATGCACGAAACATGTAGTGCCACCGGTACCAAGCAAGTGCATCAACCATGCACCAAACTTCAACAATATGTACCACAATCAAGATATCCAAACACATAGGCCACATCATCCATAAACCATGTGCCAATGATACTACTAACAAGTACCTCAAATAATGTATCAAGTCTGTACCAATCATGCATCAATCTATGACTCATCAATCATGTACAACATCACCACCTCATCAACTCATCAACTACATGTCCAATATGTAGCTCAACCATATTCCAAATACATACACCAAGACATCAACAAATATGCCTCTAAAAATACATCACAAGATGTATCAATGGAGCTCACATATATACCAGTCATGTACTACAACATATCTCCCTAAAAAAACATTCACTACAGCAAGTACTAAGAAACCAATAATATATCTAAACATGTACCAAAAGTGTGCCTCAATAGATCAATGATATACCTCTAGCTATCATCACATCAACATGATATGTCCCATATAACTTCACTGAGAAAATAAATAACATAACCAACACTATTCCTTAACAAAAAATGCCTCAATCCACACTCTAGGGTTAGTACTATGCATCCAAGAAAGGCATCAAGCATATGCTCCAACACTCAACCACATATTATCACCATACATTCATCAAACACACATAAAAACATGAAAACTGAAGCATACAATCTTAGACCTTGTAGAAACATAGTTAGATTATTGAACCATGTTGCAACTTATCTGTACACCCATCTTTTTGAGGCTTTTCCAACATGTACGTGACATGTTCCTTAGTCAACTCACGTATGTACGTGAATTTTCTTCAGACAGACCACTGGAACCTGCGTATGCCTAAAAAATTGTGAAGCTTTCCTCATTCTTTGTCCTTTCATTCATGTCTGGTTGTTCAATCTTCTTCATCAACTTTTGAGAGTGTCCTATCTTCTCATAAATTGTACTATGAGCTTCCATCTTTTCAACATTGTCTTCCTTCCAAGTTTCATGTTCTCTTCTTGCCATATTGTATGAAGCACTCCTCATGGACTCTCTCCTTGTGTTCCAACAATATTTGGATTTGTGGCCAAACCCATTGCATCTGTAACATCTCATGGTGTGACAATGAGCAACAATGTGTCCCAGTTGATTACATCTCCAACATCTTAATATGTTATTAAATATTCCAACATATCTCCTTGCACAATGTCTGCAATCCAAAGCTTTGTTACCATATTCATTACATGAGAAATTGAAAACATTTTCATACCTTTGCTTTTGTGTCCACCTTGAAGGTGTCTCTCTTCTGAACTTGCTTTGAGGTGTAGGAATGGCTTCTTGGTGTCTTCCTTGCTCTGATATTATGTCATTTCTTTGTGTAGGTGCTTGAATTGCATCTTTGTTTCCACCTTTTAAGAATGAAGGAATTACCTCATGCTACTTAGACGTGTTATCTTCAAAGTGTGTTTCTTACTTGTTGTATCCAAGATCAGATTTATCATTAGGTGATCTTTGACAATTAAAGATTTCATCCAAGATTGTTGAGCCGTTCATGAACCTTTTTGACTTCTCTTCTTTCCTTCTGGATTCTTCAATTTGGGTCTTCATATTGACGTTGACTCCAAGGATTTTGATAATCTCATCATCTACCTTGTTCTTTTCTTCATCTTGACTAATTATATCAGTCTTTAGTCTCTTTATCTCTTCTTCTTGTTTCATGAGTATTTGCCTTAATGCCATGGTATGCCTTTGGTACTTTTCTAGAGCTTCTTCAATGTATTCATCAAAATAAAGATAAAAAGTATACTGATCATATTCTACTTCTAACACATCTAAAATTTTATCTTTGAGCTTCAACAAATCTTCCTCTTCATCTATAATATAATTGTTAGATGATTCTACACAACCTTCTTCTACTTGTGTGTACATCGATCTCCTTCAAGCTTGTAAGGCTTATAGTGAAGGTTGGCTCTGATACCAATTATTGGACACACTGATAACACTGAGAGGGGGGGCGGGGGTGTGTGAATAAGTGTGAGTATCTTTTTACACTTCTTTCAAAACCTTAGTTAGAAACTACTTCAAACATATTATTCATTTTTGCTTAGCTACTTCCATGTATCAACAACATTCATGAATAATAAAGAACATTAAACCATCACCACAAGGAACACAAGATATATGTGTAAAATTTTTGTATTATATGTTACAAGAGACTACAATCTCAGGGTTTTATCAACATCAACTGAAAATATCAATAACTCCAATAGAGTACCAACTCTAAATACAATACTCAGCTTGCAAATCTTATCTCCAACTGAGAAGAGGAATCCAAACCTCAAGTACAAGACCCAACTTGTATACATAAAACCAATTCTTTCAACGGGTACACGACATGTCTATACTGAAACATGCGTATGTACGTGACATGTCTATACTGCAACACACGTATGTAGGCGACCTCCTCCACTGTTATCCTGTGTACACCTTCATAAAGCTAGGGTTTCTGAAACTTCACAACTTCTTCCCTTCAGACCCTTGCTGCCTCTGTCACATCCATTTGTAACATGTCACTGCAACCATCCTTCCACTGCAAAACCTATACCATTATCAACCACAAACAAATCTAGACAATCCAAAAACATATGCATGTTCCTAATACATACACCATTACACAACATAGATATCCCTCAACTATATCATAATAAAACCACTCAACCAGCCAACCAATATATACCATACCCAAACATCATAACATCCATACAAAGAATCATATGCATGTCTCTCATGTATCCATCATCATATAACATAGATATCACTCTACCATGTTAGAGCTATACCAAACATGAGAGTGTTGCTCACTCAATCAACCAACCAACATATATCATATCCAGATCTCATAACATCCATACCATGAATGCTTCAAGCATTCACAATGCCATGAGTAATTATAAGCATCAAGACAACATATAAGCATACCAAAACTTTTGTAGCAGATCTGAACCTATAGAATGATATTCTGAGAACTTGCTTCAAACTTCAGGAACCTGGCACCAAGACTTACTCATTATTTTCATGTCCTTTCCATGTATACGCGACCTTTCTTTCTTCATCACGCATATGTATGCATCATTTCCTTCTGCATCCCACATATGTATGTGACCTCTTCCACTGCATCTCGCGTACTGCTTCAAAAAACTAGGGTTTTTTGAACCTCTAAAACTTTCAACGTCAAACTTCCTTGGTGCCTCAGAATTATGGAACTCCTGATGCGTCCATAAGTACCTGCAATGAACCTTTCACCAAAAATAGATCTTCAATATTCTCCAAATATTCATCTACATAAGAGACCCTTTCTCTCTTATTTATACTTCTCCAAGTATCTTCCTCTAGGGATTATCTCCTAATCAACTTCCTTCTTTTGGGCTAACCCACTTCTAACCACTTTTTCCACTTACACTAATTTATCCACAAATAGTAAACTCTCCACTTCTAGTTGCAACTAATTCATTTTTAATTGTTTTCTTGTTGCAACCACTAATAACCCATGACTAACCACTTTGACTGGTCAACTTCTTCTAGGAGCTTCTAGAATAATTTGACTTCTTTGACCTTCTAGGGGATTCTAGAATAATTTGACTTCTTTGACCTTCTAGAGGCTTCTAGATAACTTATGAGGGTTATCCAACTTCACATGGCCATAAATATCTAATTGTGAGGAGTTATGTAACGTTCCACATATCACCAGAAATGGCATGACGAGAACAATCCATATAGAATATTCTCACTTGCAAATTCATTGATCTTCATTAAATTATTCCTCAATCAAACTTTACACTACCGGGGCTACCAAACCACTTAACCATTTGGACTTCACAAAGCATCTTCACATGAGGTATTTCACCATAAGGGGAGAACTTTGGAGTTCATCCATTTGGTACTTCTTATAAACCATGAAATGACATCAATGATACCACTCCCTTTGACATACATCAATGACAACATAATCCAACAATCAATAACATCAATGATATAAGCACATCACTATGACAATACTTGACATCAATCCTTTGAAATCAATCCATTGACATAAATGAAAACATAATACAACAAGAATGATGAAATTTTAAGTGTGAATGAGTGGGGAGTAAGGGACTGGAGAGGGGGTAAGGGAGCATGGTGCGAAGTGAGGGAAGAAAGGCGAAGGAGGAGAGGAGAGTATGTCTGTAGGTCCACATGGAGGAGCGAGGGGGATGGAGAAAATTGGTTAAATATGGTTGAGTGGGGAGATGGATGAGTGGAAATGGGGTAAGGGAATGTAGAGTGAGGGAAGAGAGGAGAGGGTAAGGAGTAAGGGGTAACGTGATATGAAACACGAGATATGGAAAAACAAAGTGTGGAGATGAGATATGGAAATATGGAAACAAGATATATGGAGTGGAAACAAGAAATACAGAACCAAGAAATGAGTATAAGTGTGGTTCCAAGAAAATGGCTAGTTCCAAGAAAAATGAATGGTTCCAAAAATATTATCATGGTTTCAAGAAGATCTTAGTTATTTTTCACATGGAAAAAGACATTTTTTGGGGCAATTAGACAAAAACCTTGATATCTTGGGCATAAAAACTCAGATTTTAAATATGAAAAATATGTGAAGAAGCTGAGATTGAGGGATACACAAAAACAAACAATAGATAAATTTCACGGTTCCGCACACCCTCAAGAGGTGCATGATCACAAGATTCGACCAGGAACACTGTGGGGACATGACATATGGTATCAAATCCAATTCGTTGCAGATTATGGAGAAGCGTTGGGGATATATTCACCACTATCTTAATGATAGATGGTATCATAAAGGATTCATTGCATATTTTGGATAAGGGTTGGTGATCTCTTCACCACTATCTCAACGATAGATGGTATTAGAGCTGATTCATTGTAGATTTTGGAGAAGGGTTGGCGATCTCTTCACCACTATATCAACCATAGATGGTATCAAAGTTTATTCGTTGTATAGTTTGATGAAGGGTTGGTGAGATATCACCACTATCTCAATGATAGATGGTATCAAATCTTGAATCATGCTCTACTAATGCAACTGTGACAATGGATACGACGTAGATTCAAAGTTGGTTTGGTGGGAATGTTCATAGAATTGGTGAACCATTCGGTGGAGAAAACTGGTTCATCACATATTGTGAATTAGACTTACAACAAAGGTTCGGTTGATAGTGCAGTGGAATGTTGATCCGGGAACACAACTTGTGTAGGGCAAGAGCATAGTTTGTGGTGAGACGAAGCACTTGGACAGGGTGGGCGATCACAAAACTCATCGCAGAACTTGTCGTAGACTTGATAACAGAGGAAGTTTGGTCACATACTTGATCAATTTGATGTATGATGGAAGTCAATGTTGGACCTATTGTGCACACCTTGGAGAGTTGAGGCATAAATTTGTTGGGAGAACCAAGAATTTGGGCATATAATTTGAATGCAATATTTGTCACAGATATAACTGCAAAAGTGATCACATAAGCGAACATAGAGGGTGATTGAAAAAGTAATTGCAAAGTGGACAAGTTTTGGGTTGTAGCAAAGTTAAGCACTTGGGTGTGTTGGATGACCTGGGGAGACCTAGAGTAGCTTTACAGTAGGCAGTTGGTTGGGCATGTTTCCATCATGATGTGTTCATGTCGTGCATCACCAAGAACAACAATTGAGTTGAGTTGGGTTGTTGGATGAGTGGGTCGACCTCAACCTTCAAATGAGGTGAATCTTCGCAAAGTTACAATAGTTAGTTAGCAACAATATGACTTGACAGTCGGGTGGTGGGTGCATGGTGCCTTGAAAAAGAAGTGTCAAGCTACGAAGATGGAAAGACATTGGATATGAGTTAGATTGGTTACATGCGAAGTTTGGGACTTAGAAAAATTTATGAAGTGGATGGATGGACTTAGCCTTATATCACTACGAAGGTATTGCAAATTTGTGGAGCTGTGGACGGTGATTGAGGGGAGTTCATACATAGAGTCGGTTGTTTGGGAAAGTGTAGGTCTAGGAAAACAAACTGAGAACATAGTTGCAACTAAGGATGTCGTTGGAAAGGTATGGTTGGTTTTGATTTCTTTCATTTCCTAAGTGTTGCAATGAGTTATTTGAAGGGAAGTAAGATGAATTGGTGGTTCAAATGAAATTCATTTTTTTGGTGAAAACTGATAGACTTGGGGGTGCCTCAAGTGGTGCATATTTGAAGAAGTCTTGTAGAAGTTTGGGACACCTTGATTGGGTGAATGTGTGGAGAACCTGTTGTGACCTGCTTGGACGAGAACTGTTGTGGACTTAGGAATATTTAGATGCAGTCATGGAGGTGGCTTGAGGAATTTTCCTTACTCTTTGATGATGCACATTGGACAAGTTTTTGCAGTGAAGTAGGTAGTGAGTTTTGGATGTGTCGAGTTGAGAGGATGGGTGAGGCACCCTGGTGTTTTGTGCCTCAACCAATTTTTTTGTGTCATGCAATGATTTTATAATCATGAATATAGTGCTAGAGTTGAATGCTTGCAGTAGGTGTAAGGCAATATCATTCTAGGAGACAAACGAAGTCATCGAGGAAGTCAATATAGAATTGTTGGCAATGAAACTAAATGTGTAGGACATAGACCAAGTGACTTATGTGGTGTTCTCTCACCTTTGGTATGGGAAATTGAATGAGGTATAATGCACCTTGGTGACTTGCGTATGATTGTTCCATGACCCAGAGATCCAAGGGGGGTCATTGGTTGAGGTTGGTAGAGTATTGGTTTGAATGTGCCAAAGGAATGGAAGTTATTTGAGCTGACTTATTAGACTTGGAGCACTTTGCACAACTCGTTGGAAAATTTGAGGAGTGTATCCATGTTGGCCACACTCATTGCTGATGTTGAGTTGCAGAGAGGTGACTTGATAGAAGAAGGTGAGTTGAGGAATTTCCTTGGTTTTGAGGATTGTGCGGACAAACAGGTTGCAGCATGAAGATATTACTTGGACATGGGCATTTATCTTGCTTTAGGGAAGCATGGTTGAGGGTGAATCCTAACCATTCAAAGGAATAGAGAGGTAGATGCAACAACATGGACATGTGATGAAGTAATGAGGCAAAGGAAGGATGGACGTGTAGTTATTGGTGCAAATATTGGCTAATTGTTCCATGAGGCAGAAAGTGGAGTCAAGTTTTCATAGAAGGTGTTGTTTTAGGGTGACTTCATAATGCAGAAAGGTGAGGGGAGACCTTTCCTTGGTATGAGATTGTGTGGATGAACCAAATTACGAAAGGAAGTGACCCATTTTTTCATGAGGGTGTGCAGTCTCAAGGAGTGTGATGGTTGGACTGGCCATTCAACTAGTTCACGACTTGGGTGAGAACAACAACATGACAAGGGGGTCAAGAGAACAAACACACCAATAGGCTAAATGTGAAACACTTAGACATTTTGGATGATCGCCTTGATGAAGATTGGATGATGGAAACAATAGTGAGGCAAAGGTGGACACTTGCATTAGTATTTGGAGTTTGATAAAGTGACGGAGATATGGCATAAAATACCAAGTTAAGGCACAGGGAGGCACATCTCAAGACTTGGACACAACAATTGGATTGATCACCCAAATAATACAATAATTGAGACATGCAATGTGTGGAGACATGGAAAAGTTGGTTGAAGTATGATCACAATAGTGAGTCATGAGGAGTTCAACAATTAGGTGAAATTTTGAAGTAAAGAGGGCAAAAATCCATTGTAGCAGGCTGCAATAACAACATCATAACTAACAATAGCAAGGAAACAAAATCACAAAAATAAAGTGCAACGTAGTTGGGTGACTTTCGTCCTTGGATTTGGATGAAGTGACTGTATGGACTCAGGAAACAGATTGTGCAGAGTTGGGTGCAATATAGTTTGTCTTGTGGAAACTTTGGGTTTCCACTTCACAAGGAAACTTGGGGTTTCCAACAAGCTTTGTTACAGTGGAGGCATAAGTTCAGGCAAAACTTGGAGATCATATATTTTGTGTATGTTTTTGGGGATGAAAACGAATTGAGGTGGGGGAGGATGTAAGGTATTTGGCTAGATGGGCGTGAAGACCCTCACCCAAGTCCTCAAGGAGATGAAACTTGGGGTTGCTCCAACACTTAAGTTGGGAAAGTGGATGTCTTGGGAATGAAAATGCATCAAGGGGATTGTTGGGTGAAGGTCCATTTTGGCAAAAAGGACATTTTTGGAGAGAAAAGAATGAAGTGGAAGAAAATATAGTTGGAAGGAAAAGAAACACGTGCCAGGGAAGCATACGAGGCACACATGCAAGGGAGACCTAGCTACACTAGGGTTTGGGTTTTTGCATGATATTGTAATGGCTGTTAAGCCAAGAGTATGTATAAGTAGCACATAGGAGGTCTAGGAGAGAGAGAGAGAGACCGAGAGAGACATAGAGAAGAATGATAGAGGGTAGAACTACAACATTTTTGTAAGCTGTTGAGCTAGAGAAGAGTCGAGCAACTTGATCTCGAGGGTTAGATCAGAGGCTGAGGAGCCTAGTGTGATCTAGTCAGCCTCATAAGGATCATGAAGCCTGTTGAGATTGTAAGATCCAAGACTATAAACACACACGACGTGATCTATTGCTGAGACATAATAAAAGAGTTTGAGAGCCAAATATTTGTCGACGTAGCCTAGGGGGGTGAACCATGGTAAAAATTGTGTTATGTGATTGAATGTTATACATATCCTTTGTTGTTAATGATTAAATTCTAGATGAATGAATGAAGGAACTAGTTAGAACTGATATTCCACAAGCATGAGTAAGAGTGACTGATTAATTAACATGTTAGACTAAATAAATGAAGATTACGAGGTACAACCACATATCCCCACTTATTCCCAGGATGCAAGTGTTTGAGCATTACAACCACCCATATAACAATCTCGGATGAGACTACGTAATGCACTCTTTATACTGCGATGCCTTCTCGTATACCAGGAGGGACGATATTTTTAGAGGGATTTTGTTGGGAGCTTATTAAATCTGAACCTAGGTGAACTTATGATGGTAAGATGAGATCAGAGTAGATAAAGTAGATAGATTAAAACCAACAAATGGTTTCATTGCCGGTTGGAACATAATGGGATTGAGTGATTAAGATCAGTGGAAGAAGCATAAAAAGAATATCATATCTGGTGACAAAAACATGAGAATATAAAAGGGGATGTTGAGACCTTGGAACCCAATGAAGGGAGAGATCAAGAGCTGGTTGAAAAAAAAGGAGCTGATTTTGCGTAGAAAGATAACAGAAACCTGAAGTTAACACCGCGCAAATACCTGGACAAGTACTTATTCAACGACTTGCAAGAAGTATTTTTCTTTGATTTCCCGCATATATTGCAGGAGTGGATATTGAGGTTGAAAGACAACCATGCTACAAATCGAATCATACAACTAAAGTGGAATCCTACGGGGATCGCGCACTTACAACAAGTTGACCATAAATTTTTGCGCGTAGTAGATTTATGGCTAGACAACATTGTTGAAGGATTTATCACAAAATTTGCAATAGATACTGCGAAGTCTTACAACGTAATAGAGAAAGAGTTCCTGAAGGGACCTTGAGGTAGGTATATCCGATCATTGTATACTTCCATTAAGATATTACTATATAACAAGGGTGTAATGACAATGGCCTCAAACATCTAAACTTCCCTGCGTGCATGGGGGAAGGGGGGAAGCACTGAAAAGAGACATAGAAATGGATAGAGGAAAGAAGGAGGAGACCTTGGATCCAATCATGATGGGGGAAGACCAGATCAAGAAGATCATGGCAATAGATGGAAGAATGCACATTGGAGTACCCTACTAATATAAGATGAACAACAAGAAGATAGACCTAAATGAGAGGGAAGGCTTGGCAAGTGATGAAGACGATGTAGAGGTTCTCCAGACTGTGGAAAAGATTGAGGAAATGCTGCACATGAAATACGAAAGGAAGACAAGAGGTCCAAGAATAGGAAAAAAAGGAAACACTCCTATCCATATCAGTGTCAGTGTGGAACCCATAAACCCATGTGCAACTAATACACTAATAAGAATGCCACCATTTAGACAACCGAATTCAGAAGGAAGACAACAGGAAGTACATTTAGTCAAGGAGCAACAACTAGAGGAGCTAGTTCAGGAAGTTGTATCCATGTATCTACACCGTGCAGAGGTATTAGTTCAACATTTAGGATGGCAAGACACAATCCCACCATCAGATTACCAGAATTCAAGGGAGAGGCATCGAAGGACCCTGAGAAGCACTTGTTCATTTATGAAAATATCTAGGAAGAAAAACAAATGAAATATGAGGACACTAAACTTGCACAGTTATCCATCATGCTAAGAGACCGCACATTGGATTGGTACATGAGATTAGCCACAAACATTCCACCAGGGACAACCATAACGATTGTGGATATCAAGAAGCTATTGATAAATGAATTCCAAAAACCTAGCTCAGAGGATCAATACATGAATGAGATGATAGAGATCAGACAGAAACCACGAGAATATGTGTGGGATATTGACCAGAGATTCAAACGATTGAAGGGAAAGCTAAAATATGTCATGAAAGACATGCCACATAGGCATCTATTTGTCAATTCCCTACTACCACACTTGAAGTATCCTTTGAGACAACATAAGTTTCAAACTCAGGCAGAGACTCTACAGGAAGACCTACAAATGGAAGAGAACCAATATTAGAAGACAGATCCAGCCATAGAGGAGCTGAAGGAGGATCTGAAGAACTTAACATTTCAACTAAACCAAAACAGGGGTAAGGACAACCACGAAGTTGTTTGTTGTACCACATGTAGGACATAAGGACACCACAAGAATGAATGCCCAACATTCATGCAGTACATGGCAATAGGACTTCCAAACCCTTTGCTATCAAGAGGACTATGTTGTGAGATCTGTAAGACACAGGGGAATGATACCTATCATTGTCCAATGATGTAAAAACCAGACAATGCCTAAGAGTTCATATTGCAACTTTTTCAAGTCATTAGGCCATGATGACAAAGATTGTCGGACACTGGAGCTGATGAGGAAACAAAAATCAAATACCAATAGGGTGTAGGAAGAGATGATGAGAGGGAAAGTTGCACCACAATTCAACCGAGTACCATACCCATTTAACATTGCACCACAACAATACAAAACTGTGCATCTGCAGTACAATACCGTGCAACCACAGTATAATCCCACACAATATAACCAGACACCCTAGTATGATACACTGCGAGGAGATTGAGCTGGATATAGAGGTGGAGGACAAGGAAGAGGAGGCTTTGGAAGAGGCAGAGGACTGGTGATATGTCACAACTGTCAACAACCATGACACTATGAAAGAGAATGCCCACTTCCGCATGCGACATGTATGTATTGTCGTGCATCAGATCATGACACAAAAGACTGTCCGACACTATTGGGGAAGATCCAATAAAAGAGAAATCAGAACAATCAAAATGTTTAGTGTATTTCTGCGGAAGCAAGGGATGGCAGAAGAAATATCAACATATTTATGCGCGTAGGAACTAAGACATAAATAACGTAGTAAGACAATATCCAACACAACACCAATGGGTGAAGAGGAATGTTGAACCACATAAGCAGTTTGATGTGCAAAACAAAAAGGGGATATTCCAACAAGCCAGACAAGAATTCTTGAAGCCATACATTGCATCTACATCAACTGCGTAGCATACTTGGGACGGACCAATGTATGAGATTCCTTCATTACTAGATCATACTAATGAAGCACAACCTCTAGGACAAGCAAGTACCATAAAGTCTTTTCTGCACTCCTGTGTTAAGTTACTAAATGACCAATCATCTGTTAAAATTTTGCAAAATATGCTAGAAAGATGTAACTCAGAGGTAGAGGGGAAATTAGAACAAAAAATAATCAAGGTGAAGAAAGTGAACATTGGGACAGTTGAGAATCCCAAAATGGCCAGCATTGGAGACTACTAGGATGAGCAAACAATAGAAATCATAATAGAGTTACTGCGCGAGTACAATGACCTATTCCCAAAATTTTTTATAGAAATGAAAGGCATAGAAGGAGAGCTAGGAGAGATGAAGATACCCTCAAATATGAGGCTAGATCAGTTAGACAATGACCATATAGACTGAACCCAATATATAAGCAGAAAGTAAAAGAATAAATTGACAGGATGTTGGAGGTCGAAATCATAGAACCAGTGGATGAATCTGAATGGGTCATCCCTATGGTAGTTCAAGAAAAGAAGCAAGGAGGGATAAGGATATGTGTTGACCTGAGGAAGCTAAATTATGCTTTCTTTCATGACCCTTTCCCTACCCCTTTCACAAATGAGGTATTAGAGAATGTAGGAGGCCAAGAAGCATACTCATTCACATATGGATTCTCATGTTACCATCAAATAAAGATAGCCCCATAATATAGGTACAAGACCACTTTTCCATAGAATGGGGATCCTACCAGTATACAGTCATGCCTTTTGGGTTGAAGAATGCACCAACTATATTGTCAAGAGTAGTCATAGCTGCTTTTAAAGAATTCATCCATCAATTTTTAGAAGTATACCTAGATGATTGGACAATATACAATCTGCTGAAGGACCGTGTAGAGGTATTAAGGTTGATGTTAGAAGGATGCAGACAGTGTCATATATCACTAAATATCAAGAAGTGCATCTTTGGGACACCTTTTGGGATATTATTGGGCCATATAGTGTGCAAACAAGGCTTGCTAGTAGATCCTGCCAAGATTGCAGTAATTGTTAATTTACCACCACCAAATTCAGTATGTCAGTTGAGAGCAACATTGGGACACACATGCTACTACAGGAAATTCATAAAAGGGTATGCGCAGATCACTGCACGAATGGAGAAACTATTGAGTAAAGATAGAAAGTTTCAGTGGAATGAGGACTGTCAGTGAGGGTTGGACACTCTAAAAGAGAAGATGGTAACAACACCAATACTAGTATTCCCGGATTGAGAAAAAAAAATTCATGTGCATGTAGATTCATCAACTATAGCACTTGGAGCTATTTTGGCGTAGCCAGGAACAAGGGAATTGGACCATCCTATAACATTTTCTAGCAAAAAACTGTTAGAGTCAAAGCAGAATTAAAATAACACAGAAAGAGAAGGCCTAGCTATGGTTTATGCACTCTAGAAGTTCAGACATTACTTACTGGGTAAACATTTCAAGATGTTTACATATCATTCAACTCTTAAATACCTAGTCAATAAGCGAGTTTTGGGGGGGAGAATTTGTAGATGGTTATTGTTGTTCAAGGAATTTGATTTTGAAGTAATAGTCAAGCCAGGGAAGATGAATGTAGGGCCTAATCACCCATCAAGGATCACTAATGGAGAGGAACCCATGAACTTAGAAGACAACTTCCCTGATGCACATTTATTTTTAGTCAAAGTAGCTGATGAATATTTTTCTAACATCATTCAATACTTGAGTACAGGGACCATGCCACAAGAATTCAAAACTTCCCAGAAGAAAAATATGGTAGTCCGAGCGGCAGACTATCAATTGATTGAAGGAAACTTATATAAGATGGGTGTAGATAACATCTTGAGAATATGTGTACTAGAACATGAAAGACATAGGATTTTAGCAGAGGCTCATGAGGGAATAACAAGAGGGAATTATGCAGGAAAAGCTACCACACAGAAGGTATTGCGCAACAGGACTATGGTGAATGACTGTTCACAGAGATGAAAAGGACTACTTCCAGAGATGTGACATATGTCAGAGGGTTGGTAAATCTAATAGATGGGACGAGATGCCCCTAAGACCACAAGTAACCTTGCAGGCTTTTGAAAAATGGGAACTAGACTTTGTGGGACTAATTAACCCACCAACAAAGAGGTCAAAAGCAAGGTATATCATTAATGCGACATAATATCTAACGATATGGGCAGAAGAAACTCTAGTAAAAGATTGTAGTGTAGAGACAACAACACACTTGTTGTTTGAGCAAGTGATCACTATATTTGGATGCCCAAGGATTATAATGAGTGACCAAGGAACTCACTTCATTAAAATTACAATTAGGGATATGACCGCGGAGTTTGAAGTCTATCATCAAAATAGTACACCATATCACCCTCAAGCAAACTAAATAGGGGAAGCCTTTAATAATATCCAAGAGAATGCATTGACAAATATCTGCAATGTCAACATGGATGATTGGGACTTGAAGATACCAACAATACTATGGGAATAGAGGACTACATGAAAAAATTTGATAGGATAGACACCATTCAGGTTTGTGTATGGACAATAAGAAGTGGTGCCATTAAATTTTTTGGTACCTAGCCTATGTGTAGCATCAATCACCAACATGACAAAACGTGACACGGTTCAAGAAAGGCTAAGTCAGTTGCTAGAGATGGAAGAAGATAGAATCCTAGCAAGATTCCACCAAGAAGTACATAAAGCAATGGACAAAGCATGGCATGGTAGACATATAAAAAGGAAGAGCTTCAAAGAAGGAGACATAGTCTTGGTGTACGTCAATAAATTTCTTCAGCACCCAAGAAAATTCAGAATACACTAGTTGGGACCATATGAAGTAAAGACTGTCATAGATGGAGGAGCTGTAAAATTGAAAGATTTAGGAGGTACATAATTTAAAGGAATGATCAATGGGAGTTGACTGAAGCTATATAGGGAGAATAGACCTCCTAACGCTTAGAACGCTACCG
>SNQJ01S0095716.1:24528-38284 GCA_010110895.2 Picea sitchensis
TGAGCAAACTTTGGCATGAGCGGTTTGGTCATCTAAACTATCGCTCATTGCAGAAACTATGTAATCAATAGATGGTGACTGGTCTTCCCCTTGTTTCATGCAGGGATGGTGTTTGTGCCGATTGTGTTCTCGACAAACATCATTGGGAAAGTTTTGACAAACATGCCTCTTGGCACGCCTCGAGCCCTTTGTAGCTTGTTCACAGTGATTTGTGTGGTCCACTTTATTCTCCTTCTTTTTCTGGGTGCAAGTATTTCTTAACTTCATTGCTGATTTTTCCAGACGTACTTGGGTTTACTTCTTAAAAATTAAAAGAAATTTTTTTGACAATGTTTTGGCCTACAAGGCCCTTGTAGAAAAGAAATATGGACATCAAATTCAAAAGTTAAGAACAGACAGTGGAGGCGAATATGTGAACAATGATTTTGTAAGTTACTGCACTACACATGGCATCCAAATGCAGTACACCATTCCATATACACCACAAAAAACTGGTGTTGCTGAAAGAAAGAACCGCACATTAAAAGAGATGGCTAATTGTATGATCCAGTCTAAGGGATTATGTCTAAATTATTGGGAAGAAACAATCAACTGTGCAAATTACATAGTCAATCACACTCCCACAAAGGCTCTTAAAAACATAACACCGAGAGAAGCTTGGACTAAAATTAAACCAGATGTAAGTCACTTTTTTGTATTTGGCAGTATAACATGGGCTCACATTCCTAATGAGAAAAAGAAAGCATTGCAACCTAAAAGTGAGAAGTGTATATTTGTTGGTTATTTTGAAGATGTCAAAGGTTATAGACTTCTTCAACCACATTGTAATGAAATTATTATTAGAAGAGATGTTAAATTCAACCTTCTTCAGCCTGCAAGCCATGTTCAAAGTTTGTGCCTTCTTCAGTTCCTATTCTAGTTTCTTCTTCAGATGATGACAGTGAGGATGAAAATCCACTTCCGCCCGCTCACCTTCCTCCAGATGAGTCCTTTGAACCTAAACCAACACCAATTCCACCGCTTCCTAGATGGGTCTGTTCAACACGAGAAGCAGCTAGTGGTCTTGTCCGAGCCTCTTCTCTTTTGGCTCAAGTTTCAGAGACTCATGATCCAGAGACATTTACAGAAGCTTCAGGTCATCTAGATTGGGATACAACAATGAATGAAGAGTATCATTCTTTAATGGAAAACGATACTTGGGATCTTGTAACTCTTCCAAAAGGAAGAAAAATTGTCAGATGTAAATGGGTCTATAGAACTAAGTATGCATCAGATGGAAGTGTTGAAATACACAAGGCTCGGTTAGTTGCCAAAGGATTTTCCCAAGTTGAAGGAATTGACTATAATGAAACCTTTTCCCCTATAGCCAAAATGAATTCCATCAGCCTTGTTCTTTCCCTTTCTACCTCACATAATTGGGAGGTCCATCAGATGGATGTTAAATTTGCCTTCTTGCATGGACATTTGCAAGAAGAAATCTACATGGAAAAACCTCCTGGCTATGTCCAAAGTGACTCTAGCCTTGTTTGTCGCCTTAAGAAATCTCTTTATGGTCTTAAACAAGTTCCTCGAGCTTGGTATGCCAAAATGGAAAAATTTCTTATTGACACTGGATTCTCTAGATGTCATTCTGATCCTAATGCCTATACTAAGAAAGTAGGAAGCCATCGCATGATCCTTGCCCTTTATGTTGACGACCCTATCCTTACTCGCAGTGACTCAAAAATTTTAAACCATGTGAAAACCAGCCTTAAGAAGAAATTTGAAATGACAGACTTAGGATTTTTGCACTATTTCCTTGGCCTCCAAGTTTTGCAAACCAATGAAGGAATTTTTCTTTCCCAGTCTAAGCATGATTGTGACCTTCTTCATCTCTTTCACATGGATGATTGTAAACCAACCCCTTCTCCCTTCCAGTCTAGAGTCAAGCTTACTTCCACCTGTACTTCTCCTGAAGTTGATGCCACCATGTACCGTCAGTTAGTTGGTAACCTCTTATACTTGAATCATACCCATCCTGATCTTTCCTTTGTTGTTGGTCTTGTTTCCCGGTATATGCAAACAACCCATGAAATCCATTAGAAAGCAGCTAAAAGGATACTTTGCTATGTCCGTGGTACAATTCACTTCGGGATACATTACAGTTTAGGGGGGGCTCCTTTATTGGTTGGTTTCACTGATTCATATTGGGTCGACGATCCTGATGATCAGAAGTCTACTGCAGGTTATGTTTTCATCCTTGGTTTAGGACCTGTCACTTGGGCCTATAAGAAACAACATGCTATTTCACTTTCTTTAACAGAAGTAGAGTACCGAGCAACAGTAAATGTAAGTCAGGAAGCCTTGTGGCTTTAACAGATCCTTTCAGATTTTGGATTCGAGCATCATCATTCAACCAGCCTTTGGTGCGACAATAAGATTTCCATCAAGCTCGCCAAAGACCCATTTCAACATCAACGCAACACACACATCGAGATACACATGCACTTCATCAGAAAGCTCATTCATGATCAAGTTATTGAAGTTCTCTTTTTCCCTATAGAAGATCAATTTGCAGACATTTTCACAAAGTCTCTTAAAGAAGTGAAGTTTTCCAAACTTCGATCTATGTTAGGAGTCCAAGAAGTTGTCATTAAGGGGGGATAGGCTCTAATGCCTTCTTCCTTCTCCTATTGTGTCAACACTGTAAATCCTTCAATCCTATCCCAAGTTGTTCTTAAAGGGGGATGTTAGGATATTTAGACACTTAGGATTTAGTTAAGATCTACCTGGTCTAATGTGTCATTAGGTAAAAATGTGTTTCTTAGTGTGTTTCTTTAGTATGCATTAGTATGCATTTGTAGTTAGGAAATTCGATGGTCACGATATGTTCCCGACATAGAGTGATCCGACGGTTCATACTCTCCTCGATCTTAACGGCCAATGATTCGTGGCTTAGCACCCGATTGGTCCATGATCTCTTTTTAAAGAGCATGGAGGGTCATTTGCCGATGATCGATTGTGAGAAAATCTCTTGTAAAATATATTTGTAATCTTTTTCTTTTGCATTAATAAATTGCTCCAAGTGGTCGCGTTGGTTGGGGCCATGGATGTTTGCCCGTAGGGGTTTTTCCATGCCAAAACATCGGTGTGTTGATCTTTGATCTGGTTGTGTGAGTGGTTACTAAAGGTGTTTTTCCTCTGTTGGAATACCTGTGTTGTCGAACATCATTGAAAATATAAGGGCAAGAGGGTAGTGGTAATTTTAGAGCATCTAGAGGTTATGGTGTCATTGGAAGGGGTAGCACAATATGTATTATGTGGATTTGAGTTTTGTTATGATATGTTCACTAAAATATTTATTGTTTTCGATAGCTAACTTTGAATGTATAAAATGCTATTGTACTTGGCATTACTATATAGTAATGAAATAGAAGATTGTGTCATTTCTCAAACCAAATATCATTAATTTGAGCCACAATCTTGAATCATTGAATTATTGAAATGAGTATGTTACAAATCATTCTATTTGCATTCTCCAACTTTTAATATTGACATTAGCTTTTGATATCGAACAATAGTGTTATAATGATCTTTCGCAAGAAACTACCCTCTAAACAAAATGCCTTAGAATGACAAGTAAACTAAAGTATATAAAACTATATTTAAAAAAAAAAAAAAAACTAATAAAAACCCAATAAAAAAATTATCATAGAAAAGGGGAGAATAAGACATAAGAAAAAATAACAAAACTAATAAAAATCCAATAAGAAAATTATCATAGGAAAGGGGGAGAAGAAGACATAAGAAAAAATTGAGTGCTTAGGCTGAGATTTTGCATCCCTGTCTCCCACAAACTTGCTTAGGCTGAGATTTTGCATCCTCAAGAGAGAAGATGTCAGCCTTATGGAGAGCATTGATAGTATCTTTAGAGAGGTGGGATTCTTCCTCGATACCCATCCAAGGATCTTGCCAGATTTTTACCTTTCGATTGTTGCCTATTTTCCATATAGTCCACGACCCCACCAGGGGAAAGGTTGTGACCAAGTATTTCCACAAAATTGAACCATTGGAGAACTTTCTAGACCGTCGATATCGATACTTAATAGACTTACTTTATTACAGACCCAAGACATCACATTCTAACCCATGGCCACATTATATAATAATGCTCTTGCATATAACCAAAACATTGTGATTCACTCTGAATGTCAAAGATAAATACATTGGTCTATGGAAAGGGGTTCGGTAGTAGCATAAAGCCTGGGAAATATAACACTATAACTATGGGAGATATAACACTATAACTATTAGTCTCTCACTATTTGTTCGATTTCTTGGTGGCTCTCTTTCTTTTGGTCATGGAACCTCGTGGGTTTCGACCTTGAACCTAGGGTGAAGGGTCACCCAGAGCATCCAAGACAACCATGATTGTGGTAGAGCATTATGAGCACTTCGTGCCAGGGGAGGATGAAGAGACAATGCCCACTTTGGAAGCAAAAGTCCTCCTGGTTAGACAATTTAAGGAGGATGACGAAGTGGAGCAACAAGTTGAGGGTTTGATTCCAGAAGCACATGCCAAAGATATCTTAGCTTAAGAGGACCTTAAGACATGTATTTGATAAGTAATTTTGTCCCAGTAAAGTAATGCTAGACCTAAGTCTAGCATTAATTCATGACATTAAATTTTTTTAACATCATTGTTTTTCCAAGTTTAGCCAAAGTTAGCATAACACTAGGTTGTTTTGACACATACTCTCTACACATTTGACGCATACTTTGTACATGTTTTGCTTCATGCAAGTTGTCAAGCCTAGAGATATCACTTGAGATCAAGTTGTCAAGCCCATAGCTATCGCACCTAACTTGAGATCATTCATAATAGAAGTTTTCCTCTCCCTTGTCTACAACAACAAGGATCCCATGTTTCCTCTCCCTTGCCAACTGCAAATACAAAAACCTTACACTTTTGACCTCCCTCCTGCTTGTAGATGATAAGCTTGCTAATATGCATGATGATACACTCATGCATAAAATGACCTTCAACTACTTTCAGCCTACTACAAAAGCTCAAGCCGAAGAAGAAAGCCACTCTGCAAGAAGCTCCAGCCGAAGAAGAAAGCCACTTTGCAACAACTGAAGTCTCAACAACATAATCCATTCAACAACATAATCCATTGATACTCATACTCTCGTTAGTTAAAGTTGAGCACTAGTAGTGGTGGCTACAAAGGCTACATAGTTCAAAGTGAATATATCATATTTCAGTGAGTTTCATTGTTATTGTATCCATATGTAAAATGTTCTAATCTATTATATCTAGTGATATATTCACTATTCTGTCTAATTATTAGTAGAACCCATGGCATACCTTAGTAAATGCTAGTTTTTCTCTTGCTTAGATAAGTTCCTGGAATTGGAAGTGCGTATCCATGCATAATCTGCACCATATTTGTTGATAACCAAAGTCGAAATTAGAGGGATGACAAGACTCACATGTAATTGTTAGAAGGTGCTTTTGTTGCTAGTGTTGAATGCTTGCTTTCGTTTCTAGTGTTGAATGCTTTTATGTCTATCGGTCGGTTATCATAGGGGGCATGCCCTTCCAGCTATAGTGTTGGCATCCTTGCTAGTTCCTTTAAAATAGAGAGGTTCTTGAGAGCTGGATAAGTGTAATAGAGCTTATAATGCTCCATGAATCACCTCTTAAAATAGAGAGCGTAAAGACCCCTTTTTGAAGCCACAACTCTTGAGAGTTATCCGCCTTTAAGAACTACTAACCGTATAAGAAAAAGAGTGTTATAATAACAAGGGCGCCATTAAGAACTGCTAACTCCTACTACTGGATATGTGGCTACCCCCACCATTGGTGTTGAAATGGGTACAACTTCAATGCCTGATTCAACTGCTGGTAGTGCCTCTATGGAGACTAAGTCTATACCTTGTTATTCTTCGCTAAAGCTCAAGGGAATAGTGAGAAATATAATTTAATTCTAATCACATATAGTTAGAGGCTAATACGCATATGGAACTGATAGAGCACTAGTAAAGAGCTCACAATTTGTAGATATATTTTTTCTTCATGATCAACAATGTTGAATAATACAACGGACTCATAGCTCACCTCAACGACCAATTTTTCTCTCCTGTCAAATCATTCCAGTCTCGACCATGTCCAGGAATGAAGACAATAATTTGTCAAGGCCAACCCTCAACTCTACACTGCACGTGCTGCAATTTCCCCAAATCACAGAAATACATCCAAGGAATTCTTCATCGCAGGCGGAAATAACTGGAATGATCATTACAAAGGTTTCCCTTAAGTTTCAACTCAACGCTAATGTTGGCATGGCATTTCCGTCATATGTTTCCATGCAATGAAGAAACCAGTCGTCCACCAGGAGCATGTTTTCCACGTACTTCCCATGCAAAACGTGCTATTACAGATGGAGACATATTATTATCAATCAAATATTTTATTATCTAAATTTTTTATATAATTAATTAATTAATTTACCTACCTATATTTAGAATCCTAAGGCAGAATGCAATTAACAATTTCTTAGAACATATTGCAACCAAATATGTCTCATGCAAATCAATCAAATACTTTATTATCTAAAATCTAAAATTTGACTAACTATTAAAAGATATGTTCCAAATTACAATCCATACGATTCTATATTAAAGCTTACATCTACGCTATTCAAATACATGTATGAAGATGTAGATTGACAACATTTTCCCTTAACTTTTAAGCGAAAGATGTCCTCACGGTTTCACAATATTCTGGTCAATATTATCCATAATTATCAGTATTTCAAAACTACATTCATCTACCTTCTGGGCAGGGACTTGTTGCTTTGCAATCTCCCTTGTTCACTTTGAAAAGCCACAAAAACATATTCAAAAGAATTTGTTTCATTATCTTATGATGGAAAATGAGACTATATTCAAATCTCTTGTTTCATGTTACATTATCTTTTTTCCTAGGAAAATATTTCGCAAAAAATCATCTAAGTACTTCCCATAATTTATGGATGGTAAATAGATAAATTTTCATCCCTTGTTATAGAGACTAATTTTGAGGAGATTGAAAGAGTCGAAACACAACATTCCCAACTTTAAGAGAGATCTTACATCTAGCTCAAGACCACTTGAACAAACCCTCCAAACTTTATATCGCATTATTTTATGATAGAAAATTCATATCGCATTATCTTATCTTAGGATAGAAAAGAAAACAAATACTTTATCAAAGTTGAAGTGGAAAGCTATTTATAAAAATATCATTTGCAACATTTGAAGATGGAAAGCTATTTATAAAAATATCATTTGCAACATTTGAAGATGGAAAACACTATGCAAGGGAATTATATTGAGAACAAAACTTAAGTAAGGGTTGATAAAAACTTATTGATTATATTGCCGCCGGGTTGTTGGCACCGACGGCTCGATCTCTTTGTCACCAATGATACCCGTGAGGGAATTGTTCACGAGTATGTTGTGTCGATCTCTTTGTCGTCGAAGACAACATCCGTGTAGATCGTGACTTTGGGATGACATGGATGTCGTTTTCTTTGTCTATTTGATTAGTGGAAAATTTGGATTCTTTTTTATTGATAAAATTTCATTTATTTTTAAAATTTGGATTATTTAAATCATTAAAAATATCAAAATCTTTTGAATATAAATTTTTATGATTAAAATTTTAATCAATCAAATATAATATAAATTTTAACAAATTTTAATATATATATATATATATAATTACATGATAGGCGTCTCTATAGTAAGATTAAGAAATTATGAAGCTAACTTTTCAATTGCCATAAAGTATATTTATACAAATACAACCAATATTACTTAACATTTAACATTTACATCTTAATTAACTTTTTACATTTTGAAATAACTCGGCATGTTTGGTTAGTGGATACAAATAGTTCTACCTTTTTACATTTTCTTACACCTAGCCCGTGGTTACATTTCACGACTAGGTTGGACGAGGAGTGGAAAAAAGTAGCCTTAACTTTTTACTTAGGTTATGAAATAACTAGGACTTCGTGTCTGTTACTTTTAGGAAGTGGCGTGTGGTTACATTTTCAAAATTGGCATGGATAGGAGTGCACAAAAATACATTTTAGATTTTACATTTACTTCAACTGTGAAATAATTAGGCCCTGTCTTTGTGGTAACCTTTGAGAGGAATGGGTAAAAACAAGTTGCGTGGAGATTTTGATGACCTGACAGGAAGGGGAGTGGGAACAAATAGGGAATACCAGTGGTGAGGATATTTACAGGAGTAAATAAAATACAACTCCATTTATATCTATATGTTATTGCACAACAAAACCAATCCATAATGAGAGGAGATGAGAGAGGATGCTAGTCAAGAGAGGAGAGTGACATTGTTGCTTGCAAGATTACAAAAGTTTCATTCACGTATGCATAAATGAATTATTTAAATGTTGATATTGTTGGGTATGTGTTATATTCTTTGCATGTGTGTGTGGATGCGTCTGACGATCCCTCTTGTAGTGCCCTTTATGTCGTGTGCACTGAGCGCTTTCCTAGGGGGATCTCAGGGGGCAGGTATGCCCCCCCTAGTTACGTGGAACGTTCGGCACCGGGTGGCAACCCGGGGCCAACAGGGTTCATGGCAGCGCCCCGAAATTTGTTTTTGGGCGTTTTTTGCTATTTTTAGTGGTTTACTAAATTAATTCCAGATTAAGGGATTAGGGTTTTGGTATCTACGGAATACCTAAAAACATTGTATATATTCTATGGTGAATGATGAAATTCAAGATAATGAATATAAGAAAGGTTTTCTCGGTTGAGGGTTTCCGGTATAAAATCTTTGTGTACTCTGTGTATGAGTCGTTGATTAAATTATGTTTTGCTTAAGAATCTATATACATTGCTTTACTTCACAGGTTTAAAACTTACAGATATGTGTTTTCTTTAGGATTAATGTGTTTTTTAGTGCATTCAAATTTAATAGCTATAATTTGGCCAGTGTCTTTTAATTTGGCCTGCAACCTCCCTCATGACTCACTTGCACTGTCCCTCATGACTCAAATTGCTTGTGTCTTTTAATTTGGTCTGTGCCCTCCCTTGTGAATTTCCAGTTCATTCATTCATACATCATCCACCAAAAATAGATCAACATGCTTCATATATATATATATGAATATGCACATTTCTCCATTGGTTTATGACACAACACACAGAGAGATGTTAAAACGAGATCAATGACAATTTGGCGGGAAGAAGAACATGTTTTGGCTTTATGAAATCACCCCATTGATTTCTATTTATTCAATACCTAGGCCATTACCTGGAAGTAGCAAGGTGAGTGTCAGGCCAAGCTCAAGATAGTGCATGGACGAGATAGATTACCCACATGAGCCAAGGGGGCTAAGTAATACAGGCAATGTGGGGAACCAACAATATTGATATGAGCAATACATTTCCCATAACCCCCATTTCTAATTCCATTAGAATCTGTCTTGGAGGGGCATGCATAGTACAAATCATATCAAAGCCTCCATCGACAACATGTCGACAACATGTGTAGAAAGAGCTTAGTATACAATAAACTTGAAATTCCTACATTTTGTTCTACTCTTGTGGTGATTCGCCAGCTTGATTCCAAGCCACCTATAACACCTCTACTTTGTAACCAAACCATGGATTCAATATCATTTGTTACATTTTTGTGAATCAATTGATAGGAAAGAGCGTATCATCCTAGATGGAGAGGGTAAGGGTATGAAACAAGAGTTTAGTCTCATTACGAAACCCTAAGATTATTCTAGAATACTAGGGATGTTACGAAACCCTAAGTAAACATCTTTGACATTTTATTTGTGAATGATTTCGGGCTAAAGTATCTTTCAGAATTTTTAAATTTGAATTATTTATGGCTAAAGTATCTAGTGGAAGTTATAAATTTGAAATGTGAAATCTATCTACCTTTTCTTTTTGAATGATTTTCGGTTTAATGATCTTTTCGAATTTATAACTCGAAATGTAAAATATCTTGACTTTGTATTTGAGAATTTATAGATCATGACGATGCTCACACACTTCTCTAGTTATCTGGCATCTCATTTTTAAAATGGTTTTGAGACAAAAACAAGAAAATAAGGTTAGGTAAGGACTAAATCTATGTCTACTTTGTTCTTCTATAATTTTTGTTTATAGAAGAAAATCCTCACAGTTCATATGAAATTAAAATTTTGGTCTACTTCTTGCCAACCGATCCCAATTATTATTTTTGTTCTGTGAGATACAATTTGTCTGTGTTTTTTAATTTGGCTTGTGCCTTCCCTCATGGTCCACACAAATCCTAATCCAAGTGTCACAGTTCATATATTTTTATTAAATTTGAATCCATTTATTATTATTAATTATTAAACTCAATTTTAATGATTAATTATTAGTGATGACCATAGGCAGAGAACAAATCAAAGCAAAGGCTCCATCGAAAACATGTGGACAAAGAGCTTAATATACAATAAACATGAACTTCCTATAAACCTGAACTTCCTACATTTTGGTCTACTCTTGTGGCAATTCCCTAGCTTGATTCCAAGCCCCTTGTAACACCTATGCCTTGTACTGAGATCGTGGACTCAATATCCACTTTTTACATTTCTGCGAAATCAGTTTATAGGAAAGAGCGTATCATCCTAGATGGATAGGGTAAGGGTATGAACTAGGATTTTAGTCTCATTACGAAACCCTATAAAAATTTTAGAATACTAGGGATGTTAGGAAACCCTAAGTATGAAACTAGTGATGTTACAAAACCCTAAGTATTAAACTAGCAATGTTACGAAATAAATACTAAGTATTAAACCCTAAGAAAAATTTAGAATACTTGAAGTATAATAATGATCCAGATTATATTGAGAATGACATGAAGGTAGATATGTAACAAGGAAACACACAAAGATATTGGAAGAAACACAGTAATATAGTTCAACTCGTATTATATTAATGACTGTGTAGAATACAAAAGATTGTAAAATGCAAAGCACACAAGCTAGCTAGAATTGTGGCAGCTTATCTCTGAAGAGAGAGATGTGACGGCTACGCTAATTTGCAAGAAGCTGATTAAAAAGAGGTCTAAAGGCCTTTTAAAATAAAGCATCAATGAGAAAAATCTAAACATCCAAAACCCTAACCTCAGAAGATGAAATGCTAAAAGGTTTGTGGGCCCTGATGTGGTTAGTTGATACATCAACTTCCCATAGGCACAAATTTTTCATCCGATATCCTTTTGAAGCATTCGGTACCCCGTAAGAAAGGTCTAGACGAGGAGTACACATTTTGTTTAGCCTAAAATATGGCCTCATCTACATACTACATGTTGTCATGCCAAAAAAAAATCATTTAGGGCCTCAAAACGACCCAAGAAGTTTGAGACTCTAAAAACCGTAGAAAAACTGCCAAGTGGAACCATTTTGAATTAGTGGAACATGTGGGTGGCCATCATTATCCACCTAGATCATTCCTCCCCACTTAGGAATAAAAGTTCCCCATTTCATTAAGTTCCTCCATCAAATGGGAAAAAATTCTACTGAATCTGACTCCTAGTGGGCCACTTGCCTTGGTGAAGAAGCTACCCTGCTATAACGACCCGATAGAGTTGGATGTTCTACTAGTGGGTTCCCTTAATTTTGGTGTCCATGATATGATACATTTTCGCATATTCAATGTATTCAGGATTGAGTTTTGTAGGGGCCAAGTGATCGACCGTGTTTGAAATGTCCAGGAGAGGTGGAAAATATGGTCGAAATAGTTCCACATTAAATACTGAGTGCAAGCCAAGGAAAGGGGAAATACTTTATTCAAAATAATTCTCACCCACATCCTTAGTTATGGTGTAAGGCCCATATCAGAGTGGGTGAATCTTTCGATGGGGTATTGTGAGGCGTTCTTTCACTAAATGCAACCATACCTTATCTCCCACCTGAAACTTGTGTGGTACCCAATGTTGATCGTGGCACTTCTTGTACTTGGTGTTGGCTTTATGAAAAATATCATGAACTTGTTGTTGGATGTGTTGGATTCGCTCAAAAAATTTAGTTGCTCAATCTCAGGTTGATCATGGGAGGAATGTTCCTATGCAGTTGCAATGGGTAGAGCTACATCAATGGGGGTCAATGGATGGAACCCTAAGCACACCTGAAAAGGGTTGTGTCCAATAGAGCTTTGGAGGGCGTTGTTGTAGCTACGTTAAACATAAGGAAGGCTCTCATCCTATGTGCATGGATGTTTGAAATTGTATATCCTCAGGATATGGACAATCATCTTGTTGACTACCTTTGTTTGTCCATCAGTTTGTGGGTGGAAGGAAGTTGATTTGGTCAGTTTGGTGTCCATCATCGACCATAGGATGGACCAAAAATTACTTAGGAACCTACTATATCAATTTGAAATAATGATCCGTGGGAGCCCAAAATGAACCCAAACACGCTTAAAGAAGAGATTAGCGGTGGCCACAGATGTGGTTCTTTTCTTGTAAGGTGCCAAAACTACCATCTTGGAGAATTGATCAATGACCATGAAGACATAATCATTCCCATGCTTAGTTGAAGGTAGACTGGACATGTAATCCATGGAGATGGACTCCCAAGGCCTATCTGGAGTAGCAAGAGGGGTGTATAATCCCTATTTATTGATGGTGGGTTTGGAAATGGTGTAGACAGTGCATGATTTCACATCTTCTCGGAGATTTGACTAATAAAAATTGTTTTGCAGTACTGCCACTATTTGTTTCACACCAAAGTGCCTTTCCTCCCGACTGTAATGATATTCCAAAACCAACTTTTCACACTCGCTTGAAGGAACACATAGATGGCTCAGATTTCATAGTATTCCATCCTGGAGATGAAATTATAGAACTAGTTTTCTTATGCTCAGTGTATGATAGGTAGTAGCAAAGTTAGAGTCATTGTTATATAATTGTGGCCACCTAGACGTCTCATGACCACATGAGTTAAGAACTGTGATTAGTGCCACAACTGGGGGTCAACTAAGGCGGTTTGTGACATGGTTGGTGCTTCCCTTCTTATACTTGATGATCAAGTGGAATTGATTCAAGTATGTGGACCACTTCTAATGGTGGTCATTTTTNTCCAGTCTCGACCATGTCCAGGAATGAAGACAATAATTTGTCAAGGCCAACCCTCAACTCTACACTGCACGTGCTGCAATTTCCCCAAATCACAGAAATACATCCAAGGAATTCTTCATCGCAGGCGGAAATAACTGGAATGATCATTACAAAGGTTTCCCTTAAGTTTCAACTCAACGCTAATGTTGGCATGGCATTTCCGTCATATGTTTCCATGCAATGAAGAAACCAGTCGTCCACCAGGAGCATGTTTTCCACGTACTTCCCATGCAAAACGTGCTATTACAGATGGAGACATATTATTATCAATCAAATATTTTATTATCTAAATTTTTTATATAATTAATTAATTAATTTACCTACCTATATTTAGAATCCTAAGGCAGAATGCAATTAACAATTTCTTAGAACATATTGCAACCAAATATGTCTCATGCAAATCAATCAAATACTTTATTATCTAAAATCTAAAATTTGACTAACTATTAAAAGATATGTTCCAAATTACAATCCATACGATTCTATATTAAAGCTTACATCTACGCTATTCAAATACATGTATGAAGATGTAGATTGACAACATTTTCCCTTAACTTTTAAGCGAAAGATGTCCTCACGGTTTCACAA
>SNQJ01S0095718.1:0-18473 GCA_010110895.2 Picea sitchensis
AAAGATAAGGTAATAAATATGGTTGATGAAGGGATAAGGTTTTAAATGTTTGGATAAGGTTTGGTGAGGGGGGAAGGTTCGAGAGGAGGATGGAGGCATAAGGAAGGGGAGGATGGATTTGGAAGGATTCATTCATTTGGGGTTGGTCGAGAGGAGGTTATGAGCGGTGGTGTTTCCTGCGAAATGTCCACCGGCAGGGCCATCATGAAGCTCCTTCAGAACTTTGTCTGCATCTTCACGTTCGAGACATCTTAATAGTAGTACCCCATCATAATTATCCTGGAAGAGTATTGAATTTATGAGGCGATATTGTGCAGATTTTAACCTGAGAGCTCTCCTTTCCCTAGGGTTGAGATTTTCTGGACTAGTCCCATGGTGTAGGAGATAAGTTGGCTTCCCGTACCAAGACTTTTGTCCTGGGGAGATGTATGAAACTTCGCCACACCATAATGCCATTTCATTCTCCCACCCAGAATCTTCATTTACTTGGTCCTAGGCTTCGACTGTGAGTTTGCATAACCCTTGCCCTTTAACTAGTTTGGCAGGTTTTATATCTAGATTGAATTCTTGAACTACTGCCATCTAGTTCCCTCTTCTTTCCCCCATCTCCTGTTGAGTGAATAGGGATCAGACCGCAGGGTGAGGCACGATTACTTTGGTGTGGTTCTTGAGGATGTAAGACTTGAAGTGTTTTATTGCTTTATAAACTGCATAAGTTTGTTTATCTACGACAGGATAATTTAGTTCGGCTCCTTGGAGGTTAGTGCTCATGAATGACACCAGGGCCTCGTTGTTGTCATCATCGTTCTGAGTCAATACCGCAGCTAACGATTGGTCGGAGGCGAAAGTATAGAGGAATAAATTTCTATTGAAATCGGGACTTCGTAACACGGGAGCTTGAGATATAGTAGTTTTGATGTTGCTGAAAGCATCCTTTTGTTCATCATCCCACTTGAATTCAACATCTTTACGAATCATCTTTTGTAAGGGTTTGATAGTTTCTGCGAAATCAAGAGTGAATTTCCTTACGAAATTGATTTGTTCGAAAAAGGACTACATAGCTTTCTTGTTGTGAGGCAACGGGAGTTAAGCAATGGCTTTAATCCTTTCTGGGTCTATGCGAATGCCTGCTTTAGATATAATGTAGCCTAGCAGGTTACCTTCCTTGACGCCGAAAATAGTTTTCTTAGGATTTAAGGATATACCGTATTTCCTACACCTTTCGAAAATCTGAGTTAAGTGTTGGATGTGCTCTTGTCTGTTCTTTGAATACACAGTTACGTCGTCTAGATACACTACCACACTTGTTGATTAGTCCCCAAAATGCTATGTCCATGGCCCTATGGAAGGTCGCCCTTGCTTTGATTAACCCAAAAGGCATGCGTTTATAAGCGAAGGTTCCTCACTTGGTTAGGAAGGTAGTTTTCAAATGATCTTCCTTTGAAACCAGGACTTGGTTATACCCTGAGAAACCGTCCAGTAGAGAGAAAATCTCCGAGCCAGACACGGTCTGCAGGAGTTTCCCCATTGGCGGGACTGGGTAATTGTCCTTTTCTGAAGATCTGTTGAGGTTCCTAAAATCTACACATAAGCAGATTTCTCCCGACTTTTTCCTCACAGGAACCAAATTCGCTACCCATGCAGAATGTCTTACCTGGAAGATAATTTTGGCATCTAAAAGTTTCTTCAACTCCTAACACATTAGAGGTTCCAGGGATGGGTGGTATTTTCGGAGCTTCTGTTGGAAGAGTTTCACTTCAGGTTTTAATGGGATAGTGTGTTGAATGATATGGGTATCATAAGTTTTCAAATCTCGGTAAGACCATGCAAGAACATCTTGATATTGTCTGAACAGTTTGAGATCAGCCTTTCTTTCCTCTTTAGATATAGTTTTGCCGAGATTCAGATTCTTTGGGTTTTTCGGGGTTCCAAGATTTATAGTTTCATACATGGGACAGGAACTACTGGTCTTCGCGTTTTTGGGCCCCTTAAGCTGTTCTTTCAGGTCAAAAAGATTTTCTAAGTTAGCTATCCCCTTCAGGATTGTGTGAGACTTTGATTTCTCAGTTGGTTGACCTGTTCGAGGATCAGTTTCTGTCGATTGTTCCTAAAATACTTCATTGTCAATAGCTAGGTCTTTGAAATTATCTTTGTTAATCAAAAAGTTTATGATCTATTCATCTCCTTCAAAGTCCTTCCAATTAGAAATGTTGTTAGGCACCAATGGTTTGTAGAGTAGCTCCACAGTAAACCGGGAGGCTTCATAATCTTATAAAGGTGACAACCTTGAAGCAGCTGTGGCTAGGGAATCAACAAGGATATTATTTGCTCTGGGGATCGCTGTAATATTGAAAGCTTCAAAATGCTCTATTAACCTATGCACTTCTTGTTGATAATTCTTTAGGTGCGGGGAATTGAAATGTATAGTATCCCTTACTTATCTATCGATAATCTCCGAGTCTCCGAAAACCTTCAATTCTTTGACGTTTAAGTCTATGGCTTTCTTTAACCCTTGGACTAGAGCTTCATACTCGGCAATGTTATTTGTGCATTCGAATTCTAGTCTATAGGACAGGAAATGACATTTACCTTTTGGATCAATGAGGATGCACCCTGCCCCTGATCCCTCCTGTGATTTAGATACATCAAAGTATATGGTCCAAACTTGTGAGCAAAAGTTAATCGTTTCTTCCTTCTTATTACTTTCTTGCTCTCCTATCTTTTGTTCCGTGATCTCTAGCACAAGTCCTTGACAAAGGAGAGTTTCCTTTGTCAGTATCGATGATTTCTCTTGAAAAAACTATTTCGGAGTTTTGAGTTAGAGGGACATCTGATGGAAGAGGAGAGAGGTTCCCGAAATAGGAATCGCAGGAATAATTGCCTAGCACAGGGAAATCTGTCGATGAGGGTTCGTTTAGGGTTTCTAGATCAGTGACAGTATGTTTCAGATACCTTTCACTATCGATTCTGATCATACTCTTGTATCCCTTTAGCGGTGGCCAAAGGTGTGCCCAGTCTGTACTAAAGTATCCGTTTAACTTCTCAAACCAGTCTCAGCTCAATAACAATCCATAAGCTTCTGGGATATCTACTACGATAATATCAATCACTTCCACAAACTTAGGATGTGTCCCTATTTTGATCATTACATCTTTAAGTTCTCCCATGATCTTCACCTGGGTTCTGTCTAGTTGTATTAGATGTTTATCGCTTTTGAGAGGAACGACATTTAATTTCTTGCAAATAGGCAAAGGCATAACGTTGGAAGATGCTCTCTAATTGACTAAGCAATTGTGGAGGTTCCTGTTGAAAACTTGAAACGTTAAAAGGAACAGCGAGCCGAAGGGTTTTCCCTTCTTATCTTCCAAACAAGTATTCACAGTTGGTTTATTTACTAGATCCGTGGAAGTTAGATTTCTTCCTAGGTTAGTGCTTGTCGTGGGATTTTCTATTGATTTCAAAGCCTGTAATAGGAAGTCCTTTTTTTGAGGGATCCTACAAATGTCCATAACTGATATATTAGCCTTCAACTTCTTCAAATCTTCAACTACGTTGTAATCAAGTTTGGGCGACTCTCGAGTATGGATGCTTATAGGGTTCTTACGGGGAGCAAAAGGTGCTTTCTGGTGATCGGGAGTCGCTTTCCCTCTCGGGTTTTGGGTAGTAGTAGGATCTTTTGATACAAGTGGACCCTTACTTCGCGTTTGCGCAATCGAGACTTCTGCGGGTGGCTCTTGAACCTAAAATAAGTCATCGGAAGGCATAATTAGGTCAGTATCCCATATCAGCATGGTTGTATCATCTGGTGGATCAATCTCTTCCTGATCGGAAACATTCATAACTGAACCGCTTGGTTGTTCGGTTAGGGAAACCTCATCTAAAAACCGGTTGGCCATCAAATTCATGGCATGCACCCATTGAGGGTAGTCTCTTTCAGAGTGGTTTTCTTGATGGTAGGTACAGAAAGAATCAGATGCCACGTTTCCTAGATCGATATTTAAGTTTGCTGGGAGAGGTTCAATTGCTTTGAACGGTGGGTTCCTTTTAAAGAAAGGCTTATAGGGCCTTTGTCCTTGGTTTCCCTCCCCTGCACTTCTTTTCATGTTTATGATCTCATTTGATAATTTCTTAACCATGCGTTGTAGATCTTCTATGTGTCCATTACCCTTGTCGGGAGTCTGTTCTTCTTGTTTCCCTGGCAGTCTAGTCAAAAGGAGCCCTCTCCTGGGAGGAGGTTGAACTTCTTTCTTAACTAAAGAGACCTGGCCTTCTTTACACCCTTTCATCTGGAATTCTATCGTTTTGGCTTCTTCAAAATTCTCAGCTAAGGTTCATTTGGCGGTCCTCTTCACAAACATGGAAATAGAAGCTGGGAGCGCATTAGCATAAACTTCGATTTGCAACTCCTGAGTTGGTTTATCTTCGGGCTGAAACTTGTTTAAGATGGTCATGAATCTTTGATTGAAATCTTTGACCCTTTCTTTCGAACTCATGGTGGCGACGAACAACTCAGCCATCAGAGCTCCCGTAGTAGTTTCCTCTGCAAATTTATCTAGAAAATCTTTCTGGAACTTCGTCCAACTAGTTATAGATCCTATCAGCAGATTAAAATACCACGTGGAAGTTGAATTCTCAAATGTATAGGGGCAAAGCCTGCATACTACGTCTTCATGTTGGACATTCATAAGTCTGATCGCTAGTATGAATTTCTTGATATGGTCTTCAGGCAATCCTGAAGTCTCGGGGTCAAATTTAGGAAGTAACTTCTCCGGGTGTCGGGGAAGATTATGCATTGGCCCTGGGATGGCCAAAGCATCTCCGGCCAAGCAAGGTTGATTGTTCTGAGGTGGGTTTCCCCCTTCTTCATCATGGTCGTTTCTATCTTCCATATCTTCGGATTCTGATTTATACTCCTCTTCCGAAAAATTGTCTAGTTTAGAGACATCGTCGGTTGGCGTTTCAGGGATCAGATTAAGAGGATGTTCAATTTCGATGATTGCGAAATCTATTAGGTCTTCTACCGTGTGCACAAAATCCTTGTCGGGAGTATTGACCACTGGTCCGCTTGTTTTTTGTGTTCGAGGAGGTATCGGAGCTAAAGACAACGCGTCGATTTGTCAGGCATATGCTCTTGTGATTCTTCTGAATTGATTTAATTCCTCGTGAGGAAGAGCATAAGGTATATCAGGGAACAAGCGTTCTTCCTCGCGCTGTGGTGAGTCACTCTTTTCAGGAGTACTCAGTGTGTGGGGGCTGTCTTGGGAATGACTAGCCATGCATGTGGGTTGTTTTGAGTGTATAGGCTGTTTGAAATATTATATGAAATATATACTTAGCCATTCATTCTTCAGGCCCTCCTTCTACCGCCAATTTTGTTGATAGGTCCTAGATCCCTTTAATTCAACAGTAGGAACCAAACCTGTCACCGAGGCCCAATTAAACTCTGCAACGTTTAATAGTGGAATGGTTCTCCAGATCTTGCGATCCGGCCAATTTATCGATGGGCTTTACGTTTTCTTATGAAGGCTCCTCCTTCAGTTTGGACTTTCTCTTTTTGTATTTTCTCTTAGATGGGACCGATATGAGATGTAGGCCGGTATAAACCAACTTGGCAACAAACAAGATTAAGTTTAACTACTGGGGAACATGCTGAGCTTGGGATAACCCGCTACTCAAGCATGCAGATGACAATTTTATATCACAGGCCTAGTACTAATACGTTAACCATGTGAGCATCCAATTACTCTCTGAGATACTAATTATCGGAAAGAAAACGCATATGAGATAAGATAATGGCAAGCAAAATAATTCACCTACTCTAATCATCCATCACATAATAACACAACGATTCATCTTCATTATAAAGAGAAGAACTGTAAAATATTGCATCAGATAACTTAACAATAGATTCAATAGCTCTTACTCATTACAACATCCATTCATGAAACGAGATAGGAAATAGTTCTTCTCCACGTCCAATCACACATGCAGTTGATAAAAATATAACTTGTCTCTGGTCCAGAAGGACTTCTCAGTTAAAACTAGCTCGAAAATAGTTCTTAACAAACCAAAAAAGAGTTTCTTGCAGCAACCATCGACCTCTAACTAATTGGTTGATGTTCTTATTTATAACATAAAATTCAACTAAGAATAACGGCTAAGTGTAGATAAGTAAACAAAATTCACCACGTGACGTTCTCTTCTAACAGTTTTTCTAATAGTCAACTCAAGATATCACTTGAAAGGGTGAATTTTCTCATACTCCGACCAACTGATGAACAACTCCTCCCAGGTTTGGGTGTATGGAAATCTATGGAAATCTGTGATGTTCCATCGGGGTCGTGTAAACTTCTCTGATCTCCACCGCATGTGTCCGATACTTGATTAGACTAGCACTTAATTGCTGAAACATAGCCTGAGCTCTGATCGGATGTTCTAGAAATTGTTGCACCTGTCCTGGCACTGTGTCGGTAAACTTTGCTAGTCTTTCGGCCCATGAATAATCTTGCTAGATGTGCGATTTGACTATGTTGCGCAAGTCGACGAAGTTGTCGGGTGTGCCGAACTCGAGCAGTTCGATATCTTTCATCGCTCGATTGATCTTAATCCAGTGTCTCTCGCACTTAGCCCATTTCCCTTGAATTTCTCGGTGTGGTTCTCGAGACATTTTGGCCCAATACTCGGTTGATCTTTTTATGCGTTCAAGACTGTTTTCTCTCAACACTCGGATGTCGTGTTCTTCTTTATCTCGGCCCTACTGGACTGCACCAATGTAGTCGATTCTTTCCGCTGTTGTTGCGCCTTCTCGTACCATCGCTCCATATCCTTGCACGTTGCTAGAGCCATGAGAGTATCCTCCTGGTGTTCAACTATTCTTGTGGTAAAGAAGTGTCGCTCGTTTGTGAACTTGCTATAGGTCTCCTGGATCTCGCTCCTTAAATATACTGCAGCCTGCGTGGTGCCCTGATAAAACTTAGCCAGATGGCGCAAATGTTCCAGTTCTTTCAGGGCGGCGACCAACTCCTTTTCATCTTGTTTTGCTCTGTCTAGGGTTGTGTCCGAGATCGCTCTCCCTACGTCGATAAGTTCGGATGTTCTGGGATCTTTTGTGTTTATCAAATCTTCCTCTGTAGTGGTGAGGATGGAGAGATCCAATGTAATCCTCCTTTTCTTGGTGGTTTGTTGGAGAATAGCCTTCCTCTTTCGATCATAGGCGATCGCATATATATCGGCTATCTCGTCCACAGGTTCAGGAATCTGCTGATAACCCCATGTGAGTGTGTTTCCCAGACTTTCGGTGGTGTATATTTGTTCAATATCGGGTTCTTGAACTTCTTCGTTGTGCTTCGAAGGCCATGCCTCTGTTTGTCGCTTGTCGGGGATCTGAGTATCGAACGAAATAAGGCATCGGGAATAGATTTGATACTTACTTGTTCATTGGTCATTGAAACGTCGATTTCCTTTTGCGGGGATCCTTCCTTTGGCTCGTTCGGTTCTGACTTGTCCTTTGGGCTGTTTGCTCGGGTCTTTGACACGTCGGGCCTCTTTGTGTCGAGGCCACTCTTGACTTCCTTTTCTTTCTGTGGGACCTCTTGGGTTTGGACCCTGAGAACAGGAGAAGAAGTCTTCTCAGGTCCCTTTTCTTCTTGGACATGCACAGGGGTCTCGAGAGATACCTCCAGGCTCTCATCATCATCATATACATTAACCAACTTGCTCAAGGGATTTGGCCCGCTTGTTTGTACTGATACCCAGACCGTTTCTGGTTGAGTCACCGCACCTCTCGGCAACCCAGCCGACGGCGTTGTGAATTCAAGGTCATCGAACTTGACAGTTTCATCAACATCTATAAATTCAGGATTCTCTCTGGGTTATTGGTAGGTGATCCTGTCGTTTCTGATAGGTCTGGGTCATCTTGTAAATGATCAAACACCTGTTGTGCTTGTTCCAACATGTGCAGTCCCCTTTCCCGCGCATCCTTTACCAAATGGGTATCTCTGCCTTGTGCTTGGGCTATCAAGGGGGCTTCGGCTGCTTCGGGCACTATCGTTTCTTCCCTGACCCTGAGGGCCTCTTGAGCCGATTGTTCTACGACTGTCGCTTGCTCATCCCAACTCATGGCCTTGAACCTGGTTTCCTTAGGGTCAACCATCCTCGCCATCACCTCATCCTAGTTTTGAGCATTTTCGGTGAAGATCTCATCTTCAAACCTGTCATGGGCGTATGGCCAGCATGACGATACTTGTGATGCATGCTTCAGGACCAGACCCTTTGGGTTGTGGTTGCGAAAACGACCAGTCTGGAATCAGAACTCCAATTGTCTTAACCCTTCTTGCTTGGCTTGCGCAGTGTGCTTTACCATGTAGAAACCTATATGAAATCCATAAGGTATGAATGCCCGCTTCTTATCTTTTACCAGAGTAGCATTGCAACCTTGCAGGATAGTCTGATAATAGATTTCCCCTACTACTAGTCGATCGGGGACATACACAGGTAATAGGTGTGGTGCTTCGGTGGCTCTGAAAACCATGATGTAGGTATTGCGCTCATCCAGGTACCAGTGGCCAACTTTTGATATAATCTTTTTGGCTGCATCTAACTGCCTTGGGCACTCTTTCTTGAACAACAAAAAATGAATATGTGCGATAAATTGATCGCAGATGAGAGAGTATGATTTCTTGTACCTATTCTCCCACAAGATGCCGAAATATACATAGACCGGGAGTTCTGAGGCGTGCCAGCTCAGGTTCATTCCGACAAAGGCATTTTTGGCACAGATGATGTCCAATAAATAAGAAGCCATGTAGAAGGATGTAGTTTCTCCCTCTTTCGATGTCTGAGCCTGTCGTATGCAAGCGCTCAACTGTTAGGAGATGATGGCACCCTAGTTAAAACCTATTCCGGAAATGTCTATAGTATAATCTAGAGGCATCCAAGCCTCTGAAAACCTGGAGCAATCTTTCTCCCCATGCAACCGGCAGAGGAGGACCATTAGATAGATATACGGTTCCCTTAAATTGGCCGTTGAGTACCAACCGAAGGTCCGATTGGTGAACTTTTTATCCTCTCTCCACCTCGAAGCCATCACCTTGCTGGTGTCGTGTTTCTCATAGAAGCTTATAACAAAATCGGTGTTTAGCCGCTCCTCTGGCCTTCTGAGCTTGTAGTAATTCTGAACCTCCACTGGAAGGAAAACCCCGACACACTCGCCATTGTCGTCATTAATCAAACATCTTTGTGTGTCAGTGTGATCGATAAGCCACTTCAGGAGTTCTATGCAGGGGAATACTGGAGTTCTGCTCGCTACGATGTGCAGATACGCCCTTCAGACTTTCAGGAGGACTTCATCGTCGAGTTTTATTATATCGGGATTGCTGTGCGGGGTATATTCAGGGAATTCTTCCGGCTTGATCTTCTAGAAAATTTCTCCCCAGTGCGGGAGTACTATCTTGGTCCCTATGCTTGCCTCCGTGTCTCTGAAGGCCAGGGGCTGGATGAAAACCTTCTTGGTGGATGTCTTGATGACGGGCACTGACTTTGGAGCGAATTGCAATTGTTTCGCGGCTGCTGTGGAAGAACTTTCTTCGACCTCTGGTTCCTTTAGCTTCGACGCTCTTGGAGATTTCTTGGTGGTTGCTTTTCTCGGAGGCATTGTTCCTGCAAATGAAACAATCCTTTCGGGCCGACATACATAGAAATATTGGATCATAATGTAAATGTGAGGAAAAAACACAGCAAAATCCAGACTAGCACATACCTGTAAAGCTTGCTAAACTCTGTGGTTTAATACTCACGAGATCTTAGAGACTTCTTCTGGATTGCTCGCCTCGCTCCTTTGTCTGACTTGTGAACTTCTTTGCGCATAGAATAATCTTGTTTACAATGGCTCAAAAGAAATTGATGGGAAGATCTTACCAGTCATATCAACCAATTAATCCGGGTGATGAGTGAAATTCAAACAAATCTACCGCCGAACCTCTACAACTTAATTCATCGTGAGTTGACGGCGGAGGCACAGTGGGTGATGTGTTGTATCGGCAGGTTCAAACGGTCCGTTTGATTCGCGCACGAATTAGCAACTAATGCGAAATTTTGGAATTAATTAGCGCTTTAAATGAGTCGTTAAGACGTCCCATTGTGTCGCTTTCCGAGTGGGCAGGTCGGGGAACGGTGATGCGTGGTGAATGTTTCGTTGGCAACCTCCTGTTTAGAACTTCCGACGTCGATAGATTTCGTCGTACAAAGTTGATGTGGCAAACCTTACTCGGGGTGCAACTCGGGCCTCGGGAAGTGCTAACAACTCAAGGGAAAATTCGATCATATGTTTTACCGCTTTGGCAACGACACATGATAGGTGGGGGTAGATGGTTTGATCGTGTACCCCAATCAGAGTCGGGGTTTTCAACAAGATGCGTGTATGAAAATAAACCTAGGACTGTCGATGCCAAAAAGTATCGAGGTCGGTGGTCGGAGGGGGGAATAACCCTGGCACGCCCCTTTTACGGACCTACCTTCTCAAAAACTCGCCGATGCCGAGAGTTTCGGAGATCGACTATCGATGCTTCTTTTCTTCCTTCGTAAGCGCTTACTCCTTCATCCTTTTGCCGATGTCGAAGGGATTGGTCACCTGCGTTGTCGTTGGTGAAGCTCGTCGCGAAAGAAAACTCCCGTCTACCAACGCCGATGATGATCGGCGCTCGGCTACCTTGGTTCTCTTGGTTCTTTCCGATGCTGAATTTCTTAAGCACGTCTTGGAAAATTTTTGACTGTCGATTCTTCAATTAAATGTTAGTCTTTTAAGTTATGGGTTTTCGCATGCTCAAGCAAACTTTGAGAGACTAAAATGAGAAATAAAATGATAAGCAAAGGAATCATACTGAAGTCGAATTGGACAGTGCAAAAGATCAAGTGGTACCCAAAAAGTAAAATTTGACATAGGCTTTTTAGGGTGTGTTGAGTGCTCATGTCCCATCTTATCAAAATGATAACATTTATAGGAGGAGAAATCTTTTCCCTTTCTTTGACACTTATGATATTTTTGGAATCTCTTTGGAGAGTGAGATTCTTTATGAAAGTGGGTCTCCTTTTGAAAATGAGACTTTTTCTTTCCACCTTTAGCATGAGCAACTAGGGCTTGATCTTCATATGTTAATAGGACAACTTCTCGGTTGGCCACTCTTGGTTCTTCCTGAACACATTCTTCCCATAAACTGTCAAATTGGAGTTTCTCTTTTCTTGCACTGATATTTTCAATGAAGGCATCCCAAGGTCTTGTGAGACCATTAAGAGTTGTCATTATGAGTTCATCTTCATCCAAGTTGTCTCCAATTGCCTCTAGCTGTTCCTTGAATTGAGAAACCCTAGAGAAATAGTTTTGAACTATTTCTCCTTTCTGCATCTTTGTATTCTTGAGTTGGGTTCTCAAGTTCATCTTTCGGTTGATGTTCTTTCCTTCATACATTCTGGTTAGGGCATCAAACATCTTTTTTGGAGTATTCTTAGAAGACACTTGAGGGATCAAGTGGTCTTTAATGGAATATGCAATTATTCTTTTGGCCTTAATGATATCCTTCTTGTACTTCTCTTTGGCTGCATCTTCTTCGGGTTCCGGTACATTTTCTTTTATGAATTTTGCAAGCTCTCTTCAAGAATGAGTCCAATTCTATATTTCCAGGCACAAAAATTTTCCACACCTTCTAATTTATCAACAAGCTTGGTGCTTGCAGACATCTTGACCTGGAGCTAAGAAAAGGACCAGAAAATGAAATTGCTCAAAAATTGAAACTGAGCTTACTAGGAGATGCACTAGGCTTTAGGCGAGTTTGTTGGAGCTGACTGTTTCAAAAAATTCCAAGTTTTACCCCTTGAAACTTGACCTGCGCAATTCTTGACTGGTACTTCTGGGATTGGTTCTGCTTTTCTGGTAGCAGTCAAAACTAGGGTTTGACTTTTCGGAGAATTTGGCCATTGAAAAAGTTCGCTCAAGCTGCCAAAAGATGCGATAGGGCAGGGCGCACTTCCAAAGATAGTTTTTGGTCAAAAATTCCTCTTCGATAAAAAGCCCTAATTTTTTTGTACATCAACAATAATGTTTTTGATACCTAGTGAAAGATGCTCTATTCAGTCAAGCTTTGATACCATGTTAAGTTTTTACGGTTGTTATTATGTTAATTCCAAATTACATGAGCATTCAATGCATTTCCAAAGCAACAACATAAAGAGGATCATTGAAAGAAACACAATCACAAGGTACGTAGGATTTTATCTTAGGAAACCCTCACGGGAGAGAAAACCCAACAAAACTTCCTGAATAATAAATTGCTAATATAATGCCAAGACTAAGACCAAAACACCAAGAAGAAACCAACACTGAGCATGCGCCTCTCTTCTTCTTCCTCCTACAACTGCAACTGCCTTCAAGATATGCGCACTAGATGAGTGAGTGTGAGTGTGTGTAAGTGAGGCACCGTACTCACATATAAATACTAGTTGAGGAGGTGCTAGGGTTATGTCTCTTCACATGGTAGGGCCGACTTCTTCTAGAAGTGGTTAAAACCACTTTATAAACACTAGGGGCTGACTTTACAAATACCACCATATAAATATGGTTTAACCAATCCACAAAAGGGGATTTGATCTTATACAAGACCCGACATGATCAATCCACAGAAGGGGATTTGATCTATAAGATAATAACTTAAAATTAATTAGAATATTCTTCGAAGTTACAATATTTCAATAGGTAGTAGCTTTGTGCTACTAGTTGATTGCATCTTAGTCGTAGAGACTATGGAAAAAGATTTGAGCTATTGATGGCATGGTGGTAGCCTGGGGCTACCAGATGATTGTAGGGTAGTCATTGGACTACTAGAAGAAAACATCGTGGAAGAATACCTTCCTAGCTAAGAGGGAGTGTTGATGTTTTTGGTAGATGCGGGAGGTATTTTCCTCCTAGACAACCTTTCTTAGAAGAGAAGAAGATTCCAGAAGTCAAAGGAATACCCATTGAACAGTTGAAGAATACCCTAGAAAAGAATAAAGTGAAATAGAAGACCACAGAAGAGAAGTCAGCCCACAGGAAATAATTAAAGTGGAAATATAATTTCCAGGAAGAGAAGTCGGCCCACAGAAATATTAAAGTAAATATGAAGACCCAGATAAGAAGTCTGCCTTAGACAGGCGCCCAGATTAGTATAAATATAGGGTTGGATCATTTCATTTGTACAGACACAATTCTCCTTCTGCAGTGCGCACTAGGTAGTTGCAACAATTTCACTATTTCTGGTTTCTGGTTCTCTTGGAGAGTGCGCCCCACTTGGGGAAGGATATTCTTGGTGGCTCTGGGTGATCTCTCTTGTGCCCTACCCCTGGAAGAGTTGCGCTAAGGTTGTGTGTTGTTGCCCAATTGCTTCGTGCCAGTTGTCAGTAGCAGTTGCAGTTGCAGTTACCAGTTGTGCCAGTTCTGTGGTGCGCTATCTTGCTCTAGTGATGCACCTATCTTGCGCTAGTTTTGTGGTGACTCAGTTGTCTATCCTCGTTAGGGTTTGACAAGAAGAAGAGATAAGTATTTGTTATTAGGCTTTCTTCATTGTTGGTTTTCTCTTGTGAATAGGGCTTGTTCATGGTTGTATTGGAATATTAGAAAGATTCTCTCTAAGAAAAGTTGGTTGGGTTTTTCCCTGTGTTTGGGGGTTTCCCAAGATAAATCTTTGTGTCTTCTTGTGCTTCTTTATCTGCTGCTTATATATTTTAGTATATGGTTATTGAATGTTAAAAGAAGATAAAAATGCTATGCTAAATCTAATGTTAACAAAACTGATGAAAATCTTACATGGTAACAGAGCGGGTTTCTTTCAGAACAGTCTAACCACTGGAAGGAAGATCGTGAGATTTGTCGTTGCAGTTTGCCGCTGCACAGACCTAAACTTGTCAAGCTCGTTGAGCACTTATCATAGAGTTGTTGGAACAAATTCCATTATAGATCGTTGAGCTTAGTTGACCAATAATATGAAGTGTTATATTCCTCTCACTGAAGTTAAATTTAGATAATTTAAAACCTTAATTTCCTAGATTAGGTTGTCCTGCTTCCTTGAATCATCCAAGATGATAAGGATTGGATGTGTGGTAGTCGAAAGTCTAAGCTTTCCAATTAAAAAATGAGATTCATTTGAGTCTCTCTTCCCATGACTAGCTTAGCTAACTTATCCTTGATTTGACAGTTTTAAGAGAATTGAGCCTCTTGATTTCTAACAGACTATTCATTGGCCATAAGAACTAGATGTGGATCAAAAGAGGCAGGGTTAGGGATGCCAATTACAGTATGTTGGATACTGGAGTGTGACTGTTGGCGTATGCTCATATGCTTGCCGCTGGACAATGGACTCGATCGAGACTCAAGGGTGAGGGCAAAGATTTGCAAGTCGAATGGAGCACGGATCACAGGGGAAAGAAAGTGGAAATGAAGTTAGGCGGTGGAACTTAGGTTTTTAGTTCGCGTGTTGTGCATTTTTAAGATAAGATAAGATAGATAAGATAATTTTATTAATGTCCAACAAATGACCATAAAAGTATGTCAATGGGACTGAAAGCTACAATAAGTATGCGTACAATGTGGGAGTGCAATCACAACTCCTCGATAATGCCGAATAAAACATAAAGAAAGAAACCTAAAGTAGTGTAGCCTCGTAAAGTATATAACCATGACAAAGGTACGGTGATCCAAAATAAAAGTGAGTATGCCCAACTCAAAAGTTTGTCAAGAGAGAGAGAGAGTGAGAAATAGGTCTGACGATGCCGCTGTCAAGGTCTCTAGGGTCGGATGGCTGATGGTGAGGGGGGAGAATTGGGCATTGGCTCGCTGTCGGTGTCCTTAGGGACTATCGGGGGGTCTGACTATATGATCCTAGGGGGGAGGTAGGAGCGAGGGATACTCCTAACACTCGAGACCGAAGAAAAGATACTTTGGATAGATCTTTGAGAGCCTATTTGAGATTGGGTGGTGTTCTGGCATATGGGAGGCGCCCTTCTCTGGATATGTCTGAAGCTCATCCCTCTAGCTCTCTGCGGATGTATGGACTGATGTATCGTTTGACACCTCTGAATCAATCTCGATGATAACGATCTATCTCAGGGCCTCACCAATCTATTGTACAATGCACTTTGGGACTTGGCCTGTCGTTTGTTGCTCCAATCTGATGGGTCAACATGAAAGTATGAGGTGATCGTCCTGGTCATCCTAGGGCGAGGCTGGGCATGCGGGAATTGAGATCTATGGTTGAAGATTTCCTTGATGAAGAGGGCTAGGCATCTCTGGTCCTTGTATCGAAAGAAAGTAGAAAGTGAGCCCCCTGAGTCCCTATATAGGAAATGGTAGCGTCCTTTGATCTTATAGTATATGGGGCACCTAAAGATGAGGTGCAACTCTGTCGTTGACTCTTGTAAATAGCACATTTGGCAGATCTTATTGGACAATGGTATATGGTGGTTCGTCTCAATCCAGAGTTGATGAGATCCGACTCGGAGCTGACCCAAAGGGATCCCAGTGAGGGCATCCAATGCGTGCGTGTATAAGGGGGGCAAACGACGATACCATCCAACAGCTCCAAAAAATGCTCTAGATAGAAGGACATCTTTGATCCCAAGGTTGTTAGAGGCGAGGTCCAGGTGACTTGAGTGTATAGTCTGTAGATGTCCTTTCTTATAGCTTGATTGAATACCTATTTAGTCGATAAGAGATGACACAGTGTATCATGGTTGAAACTGAACGGGGGAAGGCACTCTGGGGAGATAGTCATTGACTCAAGAAACCGAAATGCCTCTGAGAACCAATCACATGCACGACTTGAGGGGGGATCCGAAGCAAAATCCTATGAGGGGCAAAGAGCGAGGTAGAGATACCGCTCTCCCGATGGTAGTCTCTGTTATCCCCTAGCCTGGGGATACTAAGGAGATTATCTCTTGAGGCCGACAGGTCCTAGACATGGAGTACCGAGAGCTAGATCGACTTGAGCATGGCCCTGGAGGGCCCATCCTTTTCTTCTTCAGTACCTCCACTTTGTCAGCAACAACAACATCCATCACATCGCCCTGGTCTTGCAACAAAAATGGGTCTTGCTCCATGAGGTAATGAGTCCGGGTGTCATGGTATGTGTCACTCTGATTCTCAAAGCTTTTGAATATGTGCATTTAATTCTTTTTGCTTCTAACGTGTGCTTGGAACTTATGCCTTTCCACTTGACCACACTTGGGGGAATGACAAGATGCCCTAGTAAGCTGGTTCCCATAGGGTTTGAGTTGCCACTGGGGCGATTCATGAAAGGTCCTTGTCCGTTCCCACCATACTTGCAGATTTTGGGGTTGGGAAGCTTGGACATAAAGTTAGTAATGATATCTACGACCCAGAACTTCAAATTTGTAATTTAATTGCAATTTCCAGCAATCTAGAAACTACTTGCAGAATTTGAGGTTTAGTTCCCCCCTAGCTCGAAACCCAGAAAATATTCCAGCAAGATGATAACTTTATAGGGGCTGGAAATCACTTATTCTATCCCATAAATTAAGATATTAACTATGAAAACAAATCTTGAAAGTGCAAAGGGGGTTTTATGATAGAAAACTTACTTGACAGCCCCTTTGGAATGAGGTTGTTGTCGGATCTGGTGTAGGCTTTGCTGTAATTATTTCAGATCTGCAAAATCGTCACTATACCTTCATGAAATAGAAAATAAATTGCAGAAAACTAGAGGGTGAAATAGCCTTGGGCAGAAATAAATCTAGAGGCAAAACCCCAAGGATCTACTAGCTATATAAGATGGAAATTCAAGTGCAAGCTAGGAATATATATATATATATATATATATATAAAATTCAAAATAGAAAATAAAAGAGATTTGTATTTTTTAAATAAAGTTGGTTGAAGTAGTGAGGCTTACCTCGGCCTTACCTTCACCTTCGGGGCGTCCGATTGCGATAACAACCCCTTCTAAATTGTCTGTAGACTTTGGACTGGGAATTGGGTTTGGAGTTGATGGACTATTGCCCCCAATCTAGTCTATAATAGTTGTATTGTTTCTTGGTCTTTCCAGAAAAGCTCCTCTTGTAGGATGGTCTCCAACCATTAGATCAACTTGGGTGCAAAACAAAATCTCCTCGCTGTTGAAGATACCCCCTATAAGGGTTTCTCCAACCTTTGATTTGACTCACTTAACACCACCAAAGGAGAGATGAGACAGAAGCCTAGACCTCTCCTTCCACGTAACTATGTAGCCCCTCAATGGATTGATCCAATGGCCTTGCAAATAACACCAAAAAAGACAATGTCTACTTTATGAAGTACTTTTACCCTTTAGCCAAGAAGAAAGAGAATAGAAGAATCAACCCATAAATTTGCTTACAAAAATAAAGTTCTATTGAATGGCATGAATGATCTCACAATTTGACAACAACCTAATTGGGTAGGGGGCTTAACCTTTTATAGTTTTCCTTGATAACGGCTAGTTTCCTCTCCCAATAAAAAATAATTGTTTGACTTATCACCCACAGGCTGGAGACTAAGTCACTTGACAAAATAATATTTTTATCATTAAAATCAATTTTATACTTCATAAAAATCTGAAATGAAGGTGGCTCGACTTGGTCCAAGGAGGCAACGTATAGCTTGAGGAAGTTCGATTTGGTTGAGGATGAGTTCCAACGTCTCTCCAATGTTCCATTTTCAAATAAGCGGCTAGCTAAGTTTGACTTCAATGGTTGGTAAATGGGGCAGCTTGCTTCGTTAAGTAGTGGCGGCTTTTTTATATCAACGTTCCCTTTCATAACAATGTTTCCCTTTTACCCAATGCTTTATTTTGTTACCCCAACGTTCCATTAATTCGACCTATGGCTTATTTAGAGAAGGCGGCTGGATGGAAATGGTTCCACGGATATGTGAGAGGGCCGTACTTTTTATTTGGCATGATTTACTATGAAAAAGGGTGTGACTTACATTAAATTAAGGTGCCATCGGCTAAAGTGAGTCTTTAACCTCTCAATGTTTCTCATTCTTTTGACCCAACGTCTCTTATTTTTAGCCGGCGGTTAAGTAATGATGGAGGATTCAATGTAGATGAGGTCGATCCACTTGATAATTGATTTGACCACTGTTTATTACCCTTTGACCCCACGTCTAATTGAAATACATGCAACGCAAATAGTTGTGCATGCAATGTTGATTCGATATGCCACCTTTTTGCTCTTTAGAGAATGCTCATGGCCCCCTTATAGATGCTGATTTACCATGAAGAATAATCCAAATGCCTAAAACTAATGTGGCATGTCAAATATACCTTGCACCGATCAATTCTAGCCCTTGTTTTATTTTTGACCCAGGACCTCAGGCATTGGGATCCATGAATTTCCTTGGGAATCGTGAGATGTTGCAAATTGTGAGACTGTCATGTTCAGAACTGTAAATGAATATTGCACCAAGGCCAAGA
>SNQJ01S0095720.1:0-10237 GCA_010110895.2 Picea sitchensis
TAGCTCTGATCAATAGAGTATATCATTGTTGGAAAACTGGAACATATCCATTTGGCACTTCTTCTGTCATCATGAGATCTGATCTACTGAGTAATCATCTTGATACAATATCTCTGTTATAGAAAATCTTCACCACACTTCTGTTGTGCACTGGAGGTTCTCCACCGAGATTTCTTTTTCCATATGCATACAAGGGTCTCTTTCTGGTATGCCTCAAGGTCTTGAGGCTGCTCTTCATATGCTCTTTATTCAATTTCTCTAGAGAACAGTCTTTGCATTCATCTTGATGTAGCACTCCAACCTATGGATGATATAATCAATCATGTAGAGGTATGTTTGGTTTACTGGAATGAGCAATCATCATAGTCTTCTCCCTCCATATAAGAGAACCTCTAGTTCTAGATCTTGCAATGCTTTCATTCATAAGTCTTCCATATACTGTTCTTCATCACAACTTTCAGTTCTGCTTGATTGCTTTCATATTAGGCTGGTAGTCTTGTGATTCTCGATACAATGACTGGTTGTTCAGGCTTCTCTTCTTTCTCGGGATCTTCATGTTCTTCCTCATGTTTTTCTTTAGATTTTGGGTCCATGGAGTTTCTTATAGATTCCATGCCCTAAAGATTCCACTTCTTTCTTTTATCATAGGATCACGGATTTGGATGGACAATCAGGGATACTTTAAGGCTTCTCTTCGAAGAAGACTTCTTCTGAGATTGAACTGAACACGTACTGTCTTTCATGGTTACTACCATGGATATATACTTCATCATATTCAATGGATCATAGGATTAGCTCCCTCCTAATCCTTGCTTCATGTAAGAGTGCATATAATCGGTTCCCTCCATCTAATAGATTCCACGCTTCCATCTGCATCTTTATTGTCTTCTGCAATATATAATTGTCTTTCTTTGTCTAGCCGAGTCCATGCTTCCATCTTTTTGTCTTCTACAAAACGTCATAAGTCTTTCTCCAATTTCCTCTTGATTGCTGACTTCTTTCTGTCTTTGCTTCTTCTAGGTCTCTTCATGATTGATTCGACTTATCTTGCAATAGCTTCCACATGATTTGTTTGATGTATTTCATTCTTTCATATATTATCTAATGATATCAATCCTTATCTTTTTGTTCTTCCATCGGTATAGTTCTTCTTGGAACACATTATCTTCCAGGATATAGATATACAAGATATGTACAAAGACGATGCAAACAAGATATGTACAAGAACTAAGAAGAGTATTGTTACCTTAAGAAGAAGAAGTCTCTTTTGTCTTGCTTAGTCTTCTTTGTAGGTTCATTTTCTTCGGCAACTGATGCTTCGTGTTTCTCCTTCCTTTTCTTTATATCGGGACAATGATTCTTGTAGTGGCCATAATTTCAACAGTTGAAGCATTGTACTTCTGAAATGTCTTTTTCTTGATTTGACTTCCTCCTTGAACCAAACTTCATTTTGTTCCTGAAATTATTGAATCTTGATGTGAAGGCTTGATCATTGTACTTATTTTGGGGTTTCTCTTTTGCATTGATCCTTGATTCTTCTTGAGCACATCAAGTACAAAGTTCTTCAACTGTCGAATACTCCTTCCTTGTGTTCATGCTTGCAGCAAATGCATCCCACATCTTAGGAAGACCATTGAGTACTATGTTTTCCAGTTCCTTCTCTAAAGTGATCTCTTCAATAGCTTGTAGTTGATCTCTTAACTGGGATATCCTCACAAAGTATGATGTTATGCTACCATCATCATTCATCTTCATGTCACAGAGCTCATTCTTCAGACTCATTATTTGTCCAATGTTTCTGAATGAGAAGAGGTTTGTTAGGGAATCATACATCTTCTTTGATGACTCAAGATGGGAGATGTAGGGTATCAAGTGGTATTTTATAGAGTCCACTATGATACTCATGGCATTGATGTCACCATCTTTGAATTTCTCCATAACTGCAACGTTCCGTGGTTCCTTCTCTTTTCCTTCTTCAAACTCTGGTTCCACGATCTTTCCTTTCACGATATCCAACACTTTATTCTTGGCAAGGATGAGGGAAATCCTTGTCTTCCATGCTCTAAAGTTAGAGGCTCCATATAACTTGTTCTATGACTTCATAGGATAAATCATGGCTGCTTTGACTTGGTCAAACCCTAGTTTTGACCAAAAAAACTCAAACTTGACGTCTTGGCTTGTTGAGAGTACCAGGAGATGCGCTAGGCTAGGGCGCACTGATATGTCAGGATATTAGGTCAATACCTTCACTTAAGGTGCCTCAACAAGAGGATTAGAGTTTCTTCAATTGCACCTGCTAGTAACCCTAGCAGCAGTGCTTTGGTGGCTTCTCCTGCTAGGAAACCCTAGCTACAGTTCTTCAACGAGCTTAATATCCTTCTGGCTATGTTTCCTTCCAGTGGTTAGAATGAATGAAGGATGTGTGGGCCCATAACCTATTAGAATATAAGTATGTGTGCTCATTTTACCATTGACAATACCCTTGTCACCCAACCATAGGCCGAAGCCACCCTCCGAGTACCTTAACCTTGACAGAGAATCACTCTGGAAGAAAACCCTAGGCTAGATAGCCAAACAAAGGGTAGCACACCTTTCCCCAAGGATAGCACACCAATAAGAGATGATCATATAGTCCAAACCCTAGCCAAGAGATATTCCAAGCATAACTGCTAGTTGCAGTAGATACAACGACAACTCTCCTCCAAACCTGCACAGAAACTTGGCAACTGCAGTGCGCACACGCGCTTCTTTGCAATTCTGAGACTGCCTACCAGAATGAGAACTGGCCTCCTGTATTTATACTAATTCTGGCTAACTTCCTGGGCCGACTTCTCATTCTGGGTATTTTTTTGTTCAATATATATTATTATTTCTGGCTGACTTCTTCTCTTGGAGGCTAATAACCTAATATAAATTATCTTCTTGAGCCGACAAGTCTTATAGGGTTATTATCCAACTCATTAGGGTTTCTTCTTGCTTCCCGGAGTATTCTATCCTTGTCAGGTTTACACGTGGAGGTAAATACCTCCCGCAGCTACCATAATATCAACAGGTCTTCGACAGATTCATGCAATAACTCTTTTACTTGGTTCATCAACTCTTCAATGGATTTATTAACGTCTCTTTCCCTTTCCATCTTCAAAACTTCCTTCCTCAGATATGGAGAGGTTTTAGTTGATTCCAAGGTTCCATAGTCCCATCAACTAGAAGCACACCTCAAAGGAGTCTCCAGAGGAGAGAAAGGCTCATCAAAGGATGAAAAGGGGAAGAAGGGGAAAGGTAAGTAATGAAAAGGCGAGTTCGAGAAAGGTGGAGTCACTAGATGAGATTCAATATAAGCTCATCAAAAATGGGGAAAAGGAACGTCCCTTGGGTGGAGTCACCAGGCAAGCTAAGGGAAAGGTTTTGGGATAGCTTACCAAAGTGTCGTTAGGGTACGAAGAAGATTCAAAATCTTCCCCAGAAATGGAACCAAAATGTTATACCACAAGTTGTAGGTTGGGAAAATCCCTACCCAACCACAAGGAAAGTGCTACAACTTGGGAATACTATGCCCAATGTCACATCAATGTAGGTACCACACTTCAAGGGTGACTAGGTCACTCTAGGGAGGCAATATTGGTGACCCTGGGGGGATTGATATGGATGAAATTGAATGAAGAGTAGTATCCCCCTAATGTTCAATAAAGGAAAAGGAAAGTGGCTTTGATGACTTGTCTCTAGAAGGTTTTAAAGCTGCCAAGTCTTTGGGCATCTGAAAAAGTGATTGTACCTGCCTGAGACATAAGAAAAGACAAGGTTGCATGTAGTATGTTAGGTGGAAAATCAAGTTAATCTTGTTGTCCCTAATTACATAAGTAATCAAGAATGTATATCAGCAATGAATTCAAGTAACTACTAGAAATTTAACCACTTAAAGTATCAAATATTAGTTGAGTTACGAGGCATAAAACATGTAGATAAATTCTCAATACTTTAGCGCAACTTTAGCGGTACTTAGATGGTTGTATAGATGAGATTTTAGAGTATTTTTATGACATCCAAGTGGCTGTAGCAATGTTTTTATACATGTTATCACTCTGTAAATTTATTTGGCTGATAAACAAACGATAGAGGCAACCTACAAACCAACTTTAGAGCTGGGTACTAGCCTGTTGAGCTCAGAGAGGGATCTCTCGTGTCACCTTATTTTTCTTTGGCAATCAATGGCTAGATTTAGTTTGGATTTTGGGAGGTTTTTATAAATTTTCTGGCAAGGAAGGGGAGGGACACTTAGGGGTATGGAGTCAAAACTCTGAAATTGAATGAAGACAATGACTGATCGATAGAATTCTCCAGAGGATAAAGGCTAAGTGAGACGGTGAATCTAAGTTATAAATTGTAGTTTGTAGAGTGTAAGAAGAAAAAGGAAACAAGTAACTGCCTCATAGCATTAATGAAATGAATTCTGAATGAGTTATGAATAATTTCACACCGTTTAAATTGCTGAAGCCGAAAGCATCACAAGATGAATTCTGAGCTTTTAACTATCCAATTTAAACATAATAAAGTGAAAATGGAATTAAAGAAAACATGGAATACATACAAGGAGAGAAGACAAAACTCATATCACCACCATTAGAATCTTTTCATAGAGACTTCAAAATCTTATGCATATGTATTCAATTCAGCTCCAGAAAATTACAATTGAGTTCAAAAAAACTAAAAGGTGCCCTTGCATTTCTGCCAAGATTAATACATTCATAACTTCTAGCATTTATAAATTTTGAGTTCCTTTCAATTAGAAACCGATTTCGATAGCTGAACTGAAACATTTCAGCTTCTAAAATTGACAACAATAATTACATTTGACAGTTTCGGTATGGGAACTGATTACAATGATTAATAAAATACGTTTCATGAACCAACGACCGATCCCTCTGACTCTTCGGCTTCAGTCTTTTCCATCTGTCCTGTTTTGATCCTCTGTCGGATCTGCCATTCTAGTGACACTTGGGCATTATTTGTTGGTTCTCGGAAGACTGCACTTTGTTTTTCCCAACCGCACTATCTCCTTCCACTCCAAGTCAGAAGGGATATCATAGTCCATCATTTCCTTGATTAGGATCTCCAAGTCAATGCAAGAGGCATATGTGATGACTGGCAGTCCGATCTTCACTGTCTTGAACTGATTCAAGATCTCAAAATCTGTGATCAAATATTCTACCAGGGTGGCTCCTTTCAAGTTTTCCTCTAGGATTTCAAAATTGGAGTGATCTATTCTGCATTGGGAGAGGCAAGAGTTGTATTCCTCCTGATCATACAATTTCCCTTTGCCATCCCAAAATGGTGGGAGGCCATTGATGAACAACTCTTCAAACAAAACCTTGAATTCCTGTATACTCTGCTCCATCTGTATGGCCTTAGTTTGGACTGACTTTAGCAGGTTATGCTTGGCAATGACCCTCTTGGCCCAGATGATCAATGTAGTCATGTATTTGACCCCAATGGCCTAAATTTCTGTAGTGGGGATGGAATTCAACAGGTTTATGGAATTTTGGGCCCACTCCGATGGTTTCTTAGCCAGGGTCTCATTTACAACAATGCATATGCTTTTGGCTGTGATGGCCATGCTATCTTTGTCATTGATAAAGTTCAAGTACACCCTAGACTTGGCATCTTTAGCAGTAATAGAATCCCAGATGATGTGTTTGGATCCCTGCAACAGTCCTTTTCCTCTCAGCCTTGTCTTCATCTTGTTTACTCTTTCTCGCAAATCTTGATTCTCCTTCTTGAACTGAGCCACCCTCTCATCTTTTGTTTTCATTTCTTGCTTTAATTTCTCTATATCTCCCTTTAAACCTTTGATTTCTCCCACTTTCAGGCTAACATGGGACATTGCCTGGACAAGTCCTTCAGTGCTTGGCCCAGCTTCTGTAGTACAAGGTACAACTACAACCATGTTTGGTACTTCTATCTGTCCTTGTGACCAATTTAGTTTTTCTTGCTCCAATTGTAATACTTTGGCCTTGTAATTCAATGCTTCTTGTAAAAATGCCTCCTTCTCATGTTCTAGAGAAACCAATTCTACTGTTTGTGGATGCTCTGTGGTAGGAATTTTTAGTTTTTTCTTCAAGCTTTGAATCAACTTGTCCTTTTCTTCTAAGGAGGATTTCACTCCCCGAGGACCTTTAGATTATAGCCTCTTGACTTGAGTCTGCGAAGCTCTGTTGGATTCTTTCTCTTGTCTCAAATACCCTTCCAGCTTAAGTTCATAAGTTGACAACTTTGAAATCTTCAAGCTTATACCCAAGTAATATGAATACAACATGTCACTAGTGTTCCTATGGAATTTCACCTTGTCTCCAGCACTGATGTTGTCATATTTCATCTTAATCTCAGACACTTTATCCTCATCTACAACTGCTATGTTGAATGTCCTCTTCTCTACATCCCTGACTATGAACATAGAAGACTTGTGCTAAGAAATCGTTTCTACCTCAGGGATCAACTCCCTCATTTCACTCATAGCCAAGTTTCCTTTTTTAGCATATTGCTTTGCAAAATATTCTTTAGATTGATAGGCTGCTCCAGGTAGCAAAATGTGTTTTTTGCTGTTGAAATTTCTTGAGCTGCCTTCACTTTGGAGCTTGCTTCCTTTACCAACTTCTACATTGTTGGTGCCACTCTCCACCATATCCATATTTACTTTCTCTTTAGGATCCTCTTCCTCTAGATCCACTATCCATGGGGATTGTGTGATATTCATCTTTTTAGGGGCAGTCTGTTGACTACTGGTGCCCAGGGGATCTGAACTGCTTCTTTTGCTATAAACACTTATTTTGGGGACTTTAACTATCAAATTTTGAGGAAATTGTTGTGTCCGAATCTGTTGCAGGGTTGCGTCCACTTGATATGTTTGAGTTGGCTACAATATTGCTTCCATATTAGCACACATCCATATTTTCCAATTTTTCAAATCCCTCAACATGTTCATGCTCATAGGGAGCCTGTTTGTTCATCAGTATTCTCTTGGATATGATTTGATGTGGGTCATATCTTCTCCCTTGTAGCTGTGCAAATCCAAAATCCTTGATGTTTTCCTAGATCTGGGGTAAACATGATCTTTTCTTGACAATAAAAGAACTGATGATGAAAGGAAATTTGAGGTTGGATGCCTTGTATAGTTTTAGGAAGTGCTTTGTCTCTGATATGATTCTTTGCCAGATGAACTCCAGGGAAAAGACTCTGGGTGTCAACAAAATAGGCAGAAGATAGGGGGATTCATGACAACCATAAACCCATATCACTATTGAATTCATGAACAACACCCAATCCCCCACTTTGTTTTCTGGATTTGGCTGCAAATAACTCCTCATGTCATCTAGGACCCTTGGCAGGCTGGTGTTGAAAATTAGGTTGTAAACTATGGACATGACCTTGTTGATAAAAATGAGCATTTTGATTCTTTTGCATTCAGTTGAGATGAATGAAGCATCAAAGAACTCTTTCTTGTTTGTCTCCAAGAACATCTTCAACAAATATGTGTAATACCTGAAGTGCCTTAGTGATTGAAAATTCACTAGATGTTTGTAGACATTATCAACTATGAATATATCAAAGCTGATGCAAACTAACTGACTGGAATCTTACTGAAAAAAAACACAAACAAAAAAACTAACATGACCTTGAACACATACTTGTCTTTATCTAGACCTAAAATATGACTCAATATGGAATAGACCCATTGGATTTCAATAACCATGATATTTACATTCATTGGCAGGGACAGACTTTCAGAAATATGCTCGGGTTTGAAATTTTTTTGCAAAAATAGGTTTTTGACTTCGGAGGGACATTCCCTATAAAACTTGATTAGATTTTCTTCTTCAAACGGTTCAGACACCGTGGAGGGGGACTCTGACATGCCGAGGGAATATCTAATTGATAGACTATCTACTCTACACAAGACCTCAGACCCTTACTTATTTAAGACGACTTTCTCTTCCTGTGAATACTGCTCTGCACACCAACCTATGAACTCGAGGAAGGGGAATGCAACCTCGACAATGTAAGGGACTATGGAGGTCTGGACTACTTCGAGGAAGGGTATCTGTTTCCCTACATTATCTAACATATTATATTTGGACACAAAGATGGGAGAGATGGTTATTTCAATGTCGAACACATCTGAATCTATGTCAATTAGGGATTCTTCATTTTATGTGGGATCTTGATCTGCTATAGACACAATGACAGGGTCCATGGTGGCAATGAAAAATACTTGGAAATGAGCAAAAAATGTGTGATCTTGGCATACTGTTGAGATTCAGTTCGAATAGGGGGTTGCACCAATCTTCCAATGTTCCAGTAATTTGATAAAATAATGACTAGCGCACCCCTTTATATACTTTCTGATTTCGGGGGCGAGGGGAAACAATTTGGGACAACCCGCTTATTGCCTCGAAATGCACCCATGGCACCATGTGGTCTCGAGCTGAAACCACAATTTTCTTTTCAACCCGCTTTCGGGAATTATCCTCTGCGCAAGTTTTCTACTCGAAATGATCCCTAACCGTTGATCTATAGCGCCCGCGATCTGCGACCCACTGGGTCCCATCAACTCCGTATTGTCACTAGCTTTAGCCTCCTCCCATTATATTTGGCCCTGTCCTCCAGTTTATCATGCTTCCACATTAGTTTAGCGCTTCGCTAAGTCCTGGAAACTGGATTTCATACATAAATTGTTATAGTGATAACATGGGCTCTAACTGAGGATGCTATCCTCTCTGTGAGGTAGAAAAGAATGGTAGACCGAGTGCCTACCCATTGGTATGTGATTTATTCTTGCAACTCAATTTAGCAACCTTTATTCAGAAAACTCAAAATCTACTCAGCATAACTCAGGGTCTTCACCTCGGGCTTCAGTTTTGTTGCTTTTATTTCAATTTTTTCATGCTAAAAAACAAAAAATGATCATGTACAATGAATGGAAAGGGTGATGATTTCTTTAAATGATATAATATTTGAGGAACCTTCCATTCGCAGGCCCTCCTCCAATGATGTCTCCATTACTTTCTTGTATCAGATAGACATTATTTCCATGGTACGCTACAATTATGAAAGGTCCCAACCATAGATGATCAAATTTTCCATGCTTTCCTTGTCTTCATTTCTGGAATCTCATCTTAATACCAAGTCTCCCACTTTGAAATTATCTTCTTCAGTATGTTTGTCAAAATCCATTTTAATCCTATCTTGGTGCAGTTGAGCATTGTTGAAAGCATTTTCTCTTGTTTGTTGTACATTGATTAGTTCATGATTTCTCCTTCGAGTGACATATGTCTCAACATCCTGTTCCTATAACAACCTCAACACTGACAACCCCAATGTAGTAGGAAAAATTGCCTTTGTTCCATAAAAAATCTGAGAAGGTGAAGTGACAATAGATCTTTTTAGAGTGATTCTGCCAGCCCATAGTGCATGGATGATCTTTTTGTGCCAAGCCTTTTTGTTATCTTGCAACAATTTTTTTATAATTCTGGTTAAGCTCTTATTTGATGACTCAGACAACCCATTTCCTTGAGGGCAATAAAAAGTAGAGTGGCCAAGAGTTATGTTGTAGTCACTGCAAAATTTCTCCATCTTTTTGGACTTAAATGTTACTGCATTTTCTGTAATGATTTTGATCAGACACCCAAACCCGGACAAAATATTGTCTTCCAAAAATTGGATGATAACAACATATGTGGCCTGCCTGGTGGGAATTGCCTCAATCCACTTGTTGGGACCACATATTGTACCTTTTTTCCCATACTTTTGGCCATTATTATACCCTTCATCACCTGTATTTAGACTCATATTATCACTTCATCTGATCACTCCAAGGTATACAACGTCCTTTCTCATCACTATATGTTTAATTTGTTTTGCATAATACTTTACATTACTTTTTGACCTAACCATTGATTAGAAGCGCATAAGTGTCCATATTTGCAGAATAGTATTCAAAGCCGATGCTGAAACACATAACTATCTAAAGTCGCTGCTGAAACACGGAAGCTGCTACACAGTCCGAAGATGCAGATGCTGAAACACGGAGCTGCTACTCAATCTGAGGACGCATAAGCTGAAACACAGAGCAATTACATAGTTCGGGGATGCAGATGCTGAACACGGAACTGTCACTCAGTTCAGAAGTGCAGATGCTGAGACACAGAGGAGGCCGCCACGATGCTGAAACACGAGTCCTGACAGC
>SNQJ01S0095720.1:10287-31741 GCA_010110895.2 Picea sitchensis
ACTTTTGAAATGCCTTTCTCTTGATTTGACTTCCTCCTTGAACCAAACTTCATTTTGTTCCTGAAATTCTTGAATCTTGTTGTGAAGGCTTGATCATTGAAATTCAAATGTCGGATACTCCTTCCTTGTGTTCATTCTTGCAGCAAATGCATCCCACATCTTGGGAAGACCATTGAGTACTATGTTTTCCAGTTCCTTCTCTAAAGTGATCTCTTCAATAGCTTGTAGTTGATCTCTTAACTGGGATATCCTCACAAAGTATGATGTTATGCTATCATCATCATTCATCTTCATGTCACGGAGCTCATTCTTCAGACTCATTATTTGTCCAATGTTTCTGAATGAGAAGAGGTTTGTTAGGGAATCGTACATCTTCTTTGATGACTCAAGATGGGAGATATAGGGTATCAAGTGGCCTTTTATAGAGTCCACTATGATACTCATGGCATTGATGTCACCATCTTTGAATTTCTCCATAACTGCAACGTTTCGTGGTTCCTTCTCTTTTCCTTCTTCAAACACTGGTTCCACGATATCCAACACTTTATTCTTGGCAAGGATGAGGGAAATCCTTGTCTTCCATGCTATGAATTTAGAGGCTCCATCTAACTTGTTCTCTGACTTCATAGGATAAATCATGGATGCTTTGACTTGGTCAAACCCTAGTTTTGACCAAAAAAACTCAAACTTGACGTCTTGGCTTGTTGAGAGTACCAGGAGATGCGCTAGGCTAGGGCGCATTGATATGTCAGGATATTAGGTCAATACCTTCACTTAAGGTGCCTCAATAAGAGGATTAGAGTTTCTTCAACTGCACCTACTAGTAACCCTAGCAGCAGTGCTTTGGTGGCTTCTCCTACTAGGAAACCCTAGCTACAGTTCTTCAACGAGCTTAATATCCTTCTGGCTATGTTTCCTTCCAGCGGTTAGAATGAATGAAGGAGGTGTGGGCCCATAACCTATTAGAAGATAAGTATATGTGCTCGTTTTACCATTGACAATACCCTTGTCACCCAACCATAGGCCGAAGCCACCCTCCGAGTACCTTAACCTTGACAGAGAATCACTCTGGAAGAAAACCCTAGGATAGATAGCCAAACAAAGGGTAGCACACCTTTCCCCAAGGATAGCACACCAATAAGAGATGATCATATAGTCCAAACCCTATCCAAGATATAGTCCAAGCGTAACTGCTAGCTGCAACAGCTACAACGACAACTCTCCTCCAAACCTGCGCAGAAACTTGGCAACTGCAGTGCACACAAGTGCTTCTCCGCAATTCTGAGACTGCCTACCAGAATGAGAACTGGCCTCCTGTATTTATACTAATTCTGGCTAACTTCCTGGGCTGACTTCTCACTCTGGGTATTTGTTTGTTTAGTATATATTATTATTTCTGGCTGACTTCTTCTCTTGGAGGCTAATAACCTATTATAAATTATCTTCTTGAGCCGACAAGTCTTATAGGGTTATTAGCCAACTCATTAGGGTTTCTTCTTGCTTCCCAGAGTATTCTATCCTTGTCAGGTTTACACGTGGAGGTAAATTTCTCCTGCAACTACCATAATATCAATAGGTCTTCGACAGATTCATGCAATAACTCTTTTACTTGGTTCATCAACTCTTCAACGGATTTATTAACATCTCTTTCCATTTCCATCTTCAAAACTTCCTTCCTCGGATATGGAGAGGTTTTAGTTGATTCCAAGGTTCCATAGTCAACTAGAAGAACACCTCAAAGGAGTCTCCAGAGGAGAGAAAGGATCATCAAAGGATGAAAAGGGGAAGAAGGGGAAAGGTAAGTAATGAAAAGGCGGGTTCGAGAAAGGTGGAGTCACTAGATGAGCTTCAATATAAGCTCATAAAAAATGGGGAAAAGGAACGTCCCTTGGGTGGATTCACCAGGCAAGCTAAGGGAAAGGTTTTGGTATAGCTTACCAAAGTGTCGTTAGGGTACGAAGAAGATTCAAAATCTTCCCTGGAAATGGAACCAAAATGTTATACCGCAAGTTGTAGGTTGGGAAAATCCCTACCCAACCACAAGGAAAGTGCTACAACTTGGGAATACTACGCCCAATGTCACATCAATGTAGGTCCCACACTTCAAGGGTGACTAGGTCACTCTAGGGAGGCAATATCGGTGACCCTGGGGGGATTGATATGGATGAAATTGAATGAAGAGTAGTATCCCCCTAAAGTTCAATAAAGGAAAAGGAAAGTGGCTTTTATGACTTGTCTCTAGAAGGTTTTAAATATGCCAAGTCTTTGGGCACCTGAAAAAGTGATTGTACCTGCCTGAGACACAAGAAAAGACAAGGTTGCATGTAGTATGTTAGGTGGAAAATCAAGTTAATATTGTTGTACCTAATTACATAAGTAATCAAGAATGTATATCAGCAATGAATTCAAGTAACTACTAGAACTTTAACCACTTAAAGTATCAAATATTAGTTGAGTTACGAGGCATAAAACATGTAGATAAATTCTCAATACTTTAGCGCAACTTTAGCAGTACTTAGATGGTTGTATAGATGAGATTTTAGAGTATTTTTATGACATCCAAGTGGCTGTAGCAATGTTTTTATACATGTTATCACTCTGTAAATTTATTCGGCTAATAAACAAACGATAGAGGCAACCTACAAACCAACTTTAGAGCTGGGTACTAGCCTGTTGAGCTCAGAGAGGGATCTCTCGTGTCAATTATTTTTCTTTGGCAATCAATGGCTAGATTTAGTTTGGATTTTGGGAGGTTTTGATAAATTTTTTGGGAAGGAAGGGGAGGGACACTTAGGGGTATGGAGTCAAAACTCTGAAATTGAATGAAAACAATGACTGATCGATAGAATTCTCCAGAGGATAAAGGCTAAGTGAGATGATGAATCTAAGTTATAAATTGTAGTTTGCAGAGTGTAAGAAGAAAAAGGAAACAAGTAACTGCCTCATAGCATTAATGAAATGAATTCTGAATTAGTTATGAATAATTTCACACCGTTTAAATTGCTGAAGCCGAGAGCATCACAAGATGAATTCTGAGCTTTTAACTATCCAATTTAAACATAATAAAGTGAAAATGGAATTACAGAACACATGGAATACATACAAGGAGAGAAGACAAAACTCATATCACCACCATTAGAATCTTTTCATAGAGACTTCAAAAGCTTCTGCATATGTATTCAATTCAGCTCCAGAAAATTACAATTGAGTTCAAAAAAAATTAAAAGGTGCCCTTGCATTTCTGCCAAGATTAATACATTCATAACTTCTAGCATTTATAAAATTTGAGTTCCTTTCAATTAGAAACCGATTTCGATAGCTGAACTGAAACATTTCAACTTCTAAAATTGACAACAATAATTACATTTGATAGTTTTGGTATGGGAATTGATTACAATGATTAATAAAAAATGTTTCATGAACCAACGACCGATCCCTCTGACTCTTCGGCTTCAGTCTTTTCCATCTGTCCTATTTTGATCCTCTGTCGGATATGCCATTCTAGTGACACTTGGGCATTATTTGTTGGTTCTCGGAAGACTGCACTTTGTTTTTCCCAACCGCACTATCTCCTTCCACTCCAAGTCAGAAGGGATATCATAGTCCATCATTTCCTTGATTAAGATCTCCAAGTCAATGCAAGAGGCATACGTGATGACTGGAAGTCCAATCTTCACTGTCTTGAACTGATTCAAGATCTCAAAATCTGTGATCAAATATTCTACCAGGGTGGCTCCTTTCAAGTTTTCCTCTAGGCTTTCAAAATTGGAGTGATCTATTCTGCATTGGGAGAGGCAAGAGTTGTATTCCTCCTGATCATACAATTTCCCTTTGCCATCCCAAAATGGTGGGAGGCCATTGATGAACAACTCTTCAAATAAAACCTTGAATTCATGTATACTCTGCTCCATCTATATGGCCTTGGTTTGGACTGACTTTAGCAGGTTATGCTTGGCAATGACCCTCTTGGCCCAGATGATCAATGCAATCCTGTATTTGACCCCAATGGCCTAAATTTCTATAGTGGGGATGGAATTCAACATGTTTATGGAATTTTGGGCCCACTCCGATTGTTTCTTAGCCAGGGTCTCATTTACAACAGTGCATCTGCTTTTGGCTTGATGGCCATGCTATCTTTGTTATTGATAAAGTTCAAGTACACCCTAGACTTGGCAGCTTTAGCAGTAATAGAATCCCATATGATGTGTTTGGATCCCTGCAACAGTCCTTTTCCTCTCAACCTTGTCTTCATCTTGTTTACTCTTTCCTGCAAATCTTGATTCTCCTTCTTTAACTGAGCCACCCTCTCATATTTTGTTTTCATTTCTTGCTTTAATTTCTCTATATCTGCCTTTAAACCTTTGATTTCTCTCACTTTCAGGCTAACATGGGACATTGCCTGGACAAGTCCTTCAGTGCTTGGCCCAGCTTCTGTAGTACAAGGTACAACTACAACCATGTTTGGTACTTCTATCTGTCCTTGTGACCAATTTACTTTTTCTTGCTCCAATTGTAATACTTTGGCCTTGTAATTCAATGCTTCTTGTAAAAATGCCTCGTTCTCATGTTCTAGAGAAACCAATTCTACTGTTTGTGGATGCTCCGTGGTAGGAATTTTTAGTTTTTTCTTCAAGCTTTGAATCAACTTGTCCTTTTCTTCTAAGGAGGATTTCACTCCCTGAGGACCTTTAGATTATAGCCTCTTGACTTGAGTCTACCAAGCTCTGTTGGATTCTTTCTCTTGTCTCAACTTCCCTTCCAACTTAAGTTCATAAGTTGACAGCTTTGAAATCTTCAAGATTATACCCAAGTAATATGAATACAACATGTCACTAGTGTTCCTATGGAATTTCACCTTGTCTCCAGCACTGATGTTGTCATATTTCAGCTTAATCTCAGACACTTTATCCTCATCTACAACTGCTATGTTGAATGTCCTCTTCTCTACATCCCTGACTGTGAACATAGAAGACTTGTGCTAAGAAATCGTTTCTACCTCAAGGATCAACTCCCTCATTTCACTCATAGCCAAGTTTCCTTTTTTATCATATTGCTTTGCAAAATATTCTTTAGATTGATAGGCTGCTCTAGGTACCTTATCAAAGATGTGTTTTTTGCTATTGAAATTTCTTGAGCTGCCTTCACTTTGGAGCTTGCTTCCTTTACCAACTTCTACATTATTGGTGCCACTCTCCACCATATCCATATTTACTTTCTCTTTAGGATCCTCTTCCTCTAGATCCACTATCCATGGGGATTGTGTGATATTCATCTTTTTAGGGGCAATCTACTGAATACTGGTGCCCATGGGATCTGAACTGCTTCTTTTGCTATAAACACTTATTTTGGGGACTTTAACTATCAAATTTTGAGGAATGTTTTGTGTCCGAATCTGTTGCAGGGTTGCGTCCACTTGATATGTTTAAGTTGGCTGCAATATTGCTTCCATATTAGCACAAACATCCATATTTTCCAATTTTTCAAATCCCTCAACATGTTCATGCTCATAGGGAGCCTGTTTGTTCATCAATATTCTCTTGGATATGATCTGATGTGGGTCATATATTCTCCCCTGTAGCTATGCAAATCCAAAATCCTTGATATTTTCCTGGATCTGGGGTAAACATGATCTTTTCTTGACAATAAAAGGTCTGATGATGAAAGGAAATTTGAGGTTGGATGCCTTGTATAGTTTTAGGAAGTGCTTTGTCTCTGATATGATTCTTTGCCAGATGAACTCCAGGGAAAAGACTCTGGGTGTCAACAAAATAGGCAGAAGATAGGGGGATTCATGAAAACCATAAAACCATATCACTGTTGAATTCATGAACAACACCCAATCCCCCACTTTGTTTTTTGGATTTGGCTGCAAATAACTCCTCATGTCATCTAGGACCCTTGGCAGGATGGTTTTGAAAATCAGGTTGTAAACTATGGACATGAACTTGTTGATAAAAATGAGCATTTTAATTCTTTTGCATTCAGTTGAGATGAATGAAGCATCAGGGAACTCTTTCTTGTTTGTCTCCAAGAACATCTTCAAAAATATGTGTAATACCTGAAGTGCCTTAGTGACTAAAAATTCACTAGATGTTTGTAGACATTATCAACTATGAATATATCAAAGCTGAAGCAAACTAACTGAATGGAATTTGACTGAAAAAACACAAACAAAAAACCTAACATGACCTTGAACACATAAATGTCTTTATCTAGACCTAAAATATGACTCAATATGGAATAGACCCATTAGATTTCAATAAACATGATATTTACATTCATTGGCAGGGACACACTTTCAGAAATATGCTCGGGTTTGAAAATTGTTTGCAAAAATAGGTTTTTGAATTCGGAGGGACATTCCCTATAAACCTTGATTAGATTTTCTTCTTCAAACGGTTCAGACACCGTGGAGGGGGACTCTGACATGCCGAGGGAATATCTAATTGATAGACTATCTACTCTACACAATACCTCAGACCCTTACTTATTTAAGACGACTTTCTCTTCCTGTGAATACTGCTCTGCACACCAACCTATGAACTCGGGGAATGGGAATGAAACCTCGACAATGTAAGGGACTATGGAGGTCTGAACTACTTCGAGGAAGGGTATCTGTTTCCCTACATTATCTAACATATTAGTTTTGGACACGAAGATGGGCGAGATGGTTATTTCAATGTCGAACACATCTGAATCTATGTCAATTAGGGATTCTTCATTTTATGTGGGATCTTGATTTGCTATAGACACAATGACAGGGCCGACACAATGATAGGGCCCATGGTGGCAATGAAAAATACCTGTAAATGAGAAGAAAATGTGTGATATTGGCATACTGTTGAGATTCAGTTCGAATAGGGGGTCGCACCAATCTTCCAATGTTCCAGTAATTTGAAAATAATAAAATAATGACTAGCACACCCCTTTATATACTTTCTGATTTCGGGGGCGAGGGGAAACAATTTTGGACAACTCGCTTATTGCCCCGAAATGCACCCAGTGGCACCATGTGGTCTCGAGCTGAAACCCCAATTTTCTTTTCAACCCGCTTTCGGGAATTATCCTCTGTGCAAGTTTTCTACTCGAAATGATCCCTAACCGTTGATCTGTAGTGCCTGCGATCTGCGAACCACCGGGTCCCATAAACTCCGCATTGTCGCTAGATTTAGCCTCCTCCCACTATATTTGGCCCTGTCCTCCAGTTTATCACGCTTCCACATTAGTTTAGCGCTTCGCTAAGTCCTGGAAACTGGATTTCATACATAAATTGTTATAATGATAACATGGGCTCTAACTAAGGATGATATCCTCTCTGTGAGGTAGCAAAGAATGGTAGACCGAGTGCCTACCCATTGGTATGTGATTTATTCCTGCAACTCAATTTAGAAACCTTTATTCAGAAAACTCAAAATCTACTCAGCATAACTCAGGGTCTTCACCTCGGGCTTCAGTTTTGCTGCTTTTATTTCAATTTTTTCATGCTAAAAAACAAAAAAAATGATCATGTACAATGAATGGAAAGGGTGATGATTGCTTTAAATGATATAATATTTGAGGAACCTGCCATTCATAGGCCCTCCTCCAACGATGTCTCCATTACTTTATTGTATCAGATAGACATTATTTCCATGATATGCTGCAATTATGAAAGGTCCCAACCATAGATGATCAAATTTTCCATGCTTTCCCTTGTCTTCATTTATGGAATCCCATCTTAATACCAAGTCTCCCACTTTGAAATTATCTTCTTCGGTATGTTTGTCAAAATCCCTTTTAATCCTGTCTTGGTGCAGTTGAGCATTGTTGAAAGCATTTTCTCTTGTTTGTTGTACATTGATTAGTTCATGCTTTCTCCTTCGAGTGACATATGTCTCAACATCCTGTTCCTATAACAACCTCAACACTGGCAACCCCAATGTAGTAGGAAAAATCGCCCTTGTTCCATAAAAAATATGAGAAGGTGAAGTGACAATAGATCTTTTTGGAGTGATTCTGCCAGCCCATAGCGCATGGATGATCTTTTTGTGCCAAGCCTTTTTGTTATCTTGCAACAATTTTTTTATAATTCAGGTTAAGCTCTTATTTGATGACTCAGAAAACCCATTTCCTTGAGGGAAATAAGAAGTAGAGTGGCCAAGAGTTATGTTGTAGTCACTGCAAAATTTCTCCATCTTTTTGGACTTAAATGTTGCTGCATTTTTTGTAATGATTTTGATCAGACACCCAAACTCGGAAAAAATATTGTCTTCCAAAAATTGGATGATAACAACATATGTGGCCTGCCTGGTGGGAACTGCCTCAATCCACTTAGTGAAGTAATCTGTGGCTGTCAGAATCCACTTGTGCTGAGCTGAGGAATGTGGATGAATTTTGCCTATAAAATCAAGGCCCCGCTGTCTAAAAGGTGCTTCAACAGAGATGGGTTTCAAAGGAAAGGGATGCAATTTTCTTTTCCCATAAAAAATTTGGAATTCATGACATCTTGAAACCTCTTTGTAGACTTCAGAAAAAATTCTAGGCCAATAGAACCCAGCCCTCAAAATATTGTGCACAATGGTTTTCCAATAATGGTGTCCTCCATAGTCACCCTTATGGAATTATATGATGGTCCTCTCTGTTTCTTCCTCCAACAAACAACTCAACAAGATTCCCCTTGGATCCTTCCAATATAGAGATTGATTTACCATACAAAACTTTGTTTCTTTCAGTTTTAAGAACCTGGCCTTGGTTTTACTCAATTCAGGAGGAGCCTGCAAATTTCTCAACACGTAAATAATATCAACATATCATGGGGAGTCAAGAAATGTTTGGGATATTTGAGGGGCCCTCTCCTCCTCTACACCTACTGACAAGTTAGAAATGAAATTTATTCCTAAGAGTTCACAATTTTTCTGTGCCCTCAACTTTGCAAGCCCCTGCCCCTTGATCAACTTTTTAGGTTTGATCTCGAGGTCATATTCCAACAACACAACTATCCACTTACCCTTTTTTCCTTCAGGATCATGCTGGGTTAAGATGTCTTTCACAGAACTATTGGGCACATAAGCAGTAGTATGATAATGCAATATGTAAACTCCGAACTACTTCAAGTCCTTGACTAGTGCATATGCCTACTTCTCCGTGATATCATACTTTAAGGGGGCATCCCTTAATGTCCTGTTGTAATATGCTATGGGATTATCAAAATTATTCCCATCCTTCTGTAGTAAAACACCAACAATGGTGTGCTCTGAGGCAAAAGAGAACAATATCAAGTCTTTTTCAAAATTAAGATTGGCCAGTGTTGGGGCCTTGGTCAATTCCACTTTAATGTCTTTGAAGGATTTTATGGCTTAAAGGTCCACTTTATTTAATTTCCTTTCTTGAGAATGTTAGTGATATACTTTATGATTTCATCCAGGTTATTGATAAACCTTCTCAAAAAATTCACTTTTCCCAGGAAAGATTGCACCTCTTTTTTACTTCTGGGTATGCCAATTTTTAAGATTCCCTCAACTCTGTTGGGATATATCTTTATCCCTTCCTTTGAAATAATATGACCCAACAAATTTCCTTCTTCCATGGAGAAATTTGACTTCTTGGGGTTCAATGAGATGTTGAACTTTCACTTCTAAAATTCCCTTCTTAGATGCTTGAGATGTTCTTCATTAGAAACTGAATACACAATGATATCATCTAGGCAGATAAAAATGAATTTGTCTTTCTCATCAGCAAAATCTATGTCCATAGCTATTTGAAATGTTTCCCCTGCATTCATGAGCCCAAAAGGCATCCTGGCATACATGAAGGTACCCCATGGTGTTGTGAATGTTGTCTTTTCCTGATCATCAAGGTGCACCATGATCTGATTGTACCTAAATAAACCATCCAACATTGAAATTTTCCGAGACCCTACCACTTTCTGTAGAACGTGATCCATCTTAGGTAGTGGGTAGTTTTCCTTGAGAGACACCCTGTTCTGATTTTTGAATTCCACACACAACCTTATCTCTACACTCTTTTTTCTGATAGGCACCCGGTTTTCCACCCATTTAGAAAACCTAAGGGATACTATGATCTTATCTTCAAAAACATTCTTTATCTCTTTCTCAATCAAGGGAAACAACAAAGGATTTATCCTTATTAATTTTTGTTTGAAAGGTTTATGATATTCTTTGATTGGGATGACATGTTGAATTATATTGGTGTCATAAAATTTCAGATCTTCATAGCTCCAGGCAAAAAAATCAAGGAATTCTTTCATTAAATTGATATATCTCTTCTTGACTTTTGGGCTGAGTGTTTTGGAAAACTTAATGATCTTGGGATCTTCCTGAGTCCCAATATTGCAATCCTCAACATCCCCTTCATTTACTATAATTTTTGGACTCCTAGCCACATCGTTGTTATCAAAGAGTTTCTCCAATGGGACCAAACCCTTGGGAATGATGTTACTCTTTAGATGCACTATATCTCTATCAACAATCTGATTTTCGAAGTAACCATCCTTTGTGAAAACAACTGCATCCATGTCTTCATCACAATATTCTTCATTAATGTTCAAATTTTCAAATCCATCTTCCATTTTGAGGAAACTTTATATTTTTTTATCATCTTCAAAAACCTGCCAGTACTTAAAGTTATCAGGCACTGTCATTTTGTGCTTGATCTCAACTTCATATTGCCTGCTAGGAAATATTGGAATTTTGAAAACTGAAGCTGAAGTGGCAAGGGAATCAACAATATGATTCTGACCCCTTGGAATCGTTGAGAGGCTATATTCTGAAAATTCCTCAAGCATGTCAAGCACTGTATTCCTGTATGCTCTTAATCTGGGGTGCTTGGCTTGATATATTCCCTTCACCTGGTTTATGATCAACTCAGAATCCCCATGAACAACTATCCTCTTAGCACCCATTTCTTTTAAATCCTTCAACCCTAACACCAATGCCTCATATTCAGCCATATTGTTTGTGCAATCAAAATCTAGCTTATAAGAGCACAATTTTATGGCCAATCTCAGGGGGGTTAATCCACACACCAGCTCCTTCCCCCTCTCTACTGAAAAATCCATCAAATATCATGATCCACATATCATTTTCTGCATTGTCCTATTGCTCCGAAAAATGCTCAATCTGCTGATCATATTTTTCTTTGATAGCCATATCAATCTCTGGCCCTTTCTCCTCAAAACACAGGTCATTGAAGAAAATGGAATACCCCAACTCAGTCTCTATAGAGTAGATGGGATGGTTATTCGGCTATGCCTTGTTACTGACTATTTATTTGAGCAAAACCTCTCTATACAATCTCCTATCTTTACCAAATACAAGGATGGTGGCGTATGACATGTCCATCTGGAGAGTTCCCTTCAACTTTGCAACTCATGACCTGGATAATAACATGCCAAAATTGGGAGTAATATCAACAACCACTACATCCATGACTATATTCTTTCCTAGAATTTGAGACAAAGACACCACTAGATCTTTGATTAGTCCTAATCATTTCACCTTTCTTGAATCAAAGGAGAAAAGATCTTTGTAAGGCCTAATTGGTCCATGACCACCTTGGGCATCAGGTTATGGGATGCTCCTGAATCTGACATGGAATTGTGCAGAGTCATATCATGGATCTTCAGGCTGACATAGAAAGGGGGGACCTCTTCAACATCATTATTTTCCTCTGCACGTGGGCCAAATAAGATGGTAGGGTGATCATCTTGTATGTTCAAAGTGTCAGAAGTTTGTTCCATCTTAAGAATCTTGATGATTTGATTTCTATATTCACTATTCTTGATCAATTAATTGAATGGTACATCAGTTTTAATCTTGCCCATCTCACTTTCAAAATTAAAGGAGGATGAGGTTTTCTCTAGCTCTTTGGTGACTGTCTCCTTTCTTGTTTCAGGTACTCTTTTCTGGGATTCTTCCTTATGATTTCCTTTGTCCACAACATCGTTTGTAGCAGAGTCCTTTTTGGGATGACTTGAAGAGGGTATTTTATTCTGAGCTTCTTTGGTGGGGTTTCCATTTGGAGGATTTCCCTTAGGGGGGTTTGTAGGAACTTCCTGATTTTGAAGATTATATTGTCTTTGGAATTGCATGATGGCATTCTGCAACCCTATTTGGTAATATTTTCTTTCTACTGACAACCTGTCATCATTTTCCTACATGAATATTTCATTGGCATCCATGAAGTGGTCATGCTCCTCTTTAGTAAAAATTACCTTTGTCTCGTCACCATCACAACAATGCATGTTGTCTTCAAAATTGTCATCATAATTCTCATTTACATAATTATTTTGAAAAGGAGGTCTTATTTGCTGATCCCCATGATTTCCCTGATTCCCTTGATTTATTTGATCTCTTTGTCAGATTTGTGGGATTGTTGGTCTTCTCTGATTTCTGGTTGGAACATCAACATGTTCTCGGGTGTTAGGATTATTATCTAAGGCCATTATCTCCATAATTTTTTCCATAGTTTTCATCATCATTTCAAACATTTCTTTTGATGTTTGTGAGGTTGAAGGTTGTGCCTTATCTTGAACTTTGTTCATGTCCCTTTCATAGTCAACTTTGATCTTCCATGAGGCCATTAAATTCACTTCCACTTCTATTGCATCGTTCATCATGTCATCTAATGAAGTAGATATTATTTCCCTCAACAACAAAGCAAAATCACTTTCAAAGGAATCAACATCTCTGATTTGAGCAGCTTTAGGGGGGGGGGTTTACCTCAACGGTAATTAGGTTATAGACCTTTACAAATCTAGCTGAAAACTCCTGCACTATTTTGTTAGACGACCTCCTCATGTTGTTATACTGAGTCAACAACTGAAGGGGGTTTTTCTTTTTGCCCCACTTTGCAATAAAACTTGTTTCAAAGGCCTCAAAATTTATGATACTAGTTGTTGGGAGAGCTCTGAACCACTTTCTAACTTCTCCTCCAAGACTTTGTAAAAACAACCTCATTTTTGCATCTTCAAAATCTACTTCTTCTAAGTCTATAAAATCATTAAAACAGTCTAGATGCATCTGGGCTGACACACTACCTTCAACATCATATAACTTAATCCTTAGATTATACTCCCGGGGAAAATCATGTAACTGAGCAGGGAGTACAAGAGGGGAAAACCTAGATGCCATGGATGATGTGAGGACTTGAAGTGGCTATTGGTTTTGAGTATGGATCACAAGAGGTTTGGTAGAGGTAGCTAAAATAAAATCTTTGAACCTCTTCTCATCAAATATGACCTCATTCAAACAAGATTCAGATTTAGTACTATAGAGTCTGCTCAAATTTCACATCAAACTCAAGGTCTTCAATACTTGTTACTCCATTGTTGGGCAAGGATAGATATCTGTCTAAACACAAAGTTGGTATTATTTGCCTTTCTTTTCTTTTGTGTACAAGCTTCTTAGGATCAGACATAGGGATTGCAGCTTCTGGGTCTGGGTTTCTCGTGGTGTGAATTCTCTTGGGAGCCAGGATTTCTAGCTCAAACTATTTGGTGCTATTGGTCTCTTGGAAATGGAATCTTCAGGGTAAAAATGGTCTCAACCAACAAGGTTTTTGATTCACTGTCACCCTCAGGAATCAAATCTGAAGCTTTAAGTCATTCTTTTCCAAGGGAAGATTTCACTTTCGATCCCCGGAAACGGTGCCAGAATGTTAGCACTCTGTAAATTTTTATCGGCTCATAAAAAAATGACAGAGGTAACCTACAAACCAACTTTAGATCTGGGTAGTATCCTGCTCAACTCAGAGAGGCCTCTCTCGTGTCACTTGATGTTTCTTTGGCAATAAATGGCTAGATTTAGTTTGGTTTTTGGGGGGGTTTTATAAATTTGTTGGCAAGGAAGGGGTGTGACACTTAGGGCTATGGAGTCAAAAGTCTAAAATTGAATGAAAACAATGATTGGATGATAGAACTCTCCAGAGGATAAAGTCTAAGTGAGGCGATGAATCTGAGTTATAAATTGTAGTTTGCAGAGTTTAAGAAGAAAAAGGAAATAAGTAACTGCCTCAGAGCATTAATGAAATGAATTTTGAATTAGTTATGAAGAATTTCACACAGTTTAAATTGCTTAAGTCAATAGAATCACAAGATGAATTTTGAGCTTTTAACTATCCAATTTAAACAGAAGAAAGTGAAAATGGAATTAAAGAACACAAGAAATACATACAAGGATAGAAGAAAAAACTCATACCACCACCATTAGAATATTTTCATAGAGACTTCAAAAGCTTCAGCATATGTATTCAATTCAGCTCCAGAAAATTACAATTGAGTTTAGAAACAACTAAAAGGTTCCCTTTCACTTCTTCCAACATTAATACATTCATAACTTCTAGCATTTATACAATTCACGTTCATTTCATTTAGAAACTGATTTTGATAGCTGAACTAAAACGTTTCAGCTTCTAAAACTGACTACAATAATTACATTTGACAGTTTCAGTATGGGAACTGATTACAATGATTAATAAAAAATGTTTCATGAACCAATGATCAATCCCTTTGACTCTTCAACTTTGGTCTTTGCCATCTGTCCTGTTTTGGTCCTCTGTCGGATCTGCCATTCTGGTGACACCTGGGCATTATTTGTTGGTTTTTGGAAGACTACACTTTGTTTTCCCCAGCCACACTATCTCCTTCCACTGCAAGTCAGAAGGGATATCGTAGTCCATCATTTCCTTGATTAGGATCTTCAGGTCAATGCAAGAGGCATACGTCATGACTAGAATTCCTATCTTCACTATCTTGAACTGATTCAAGATCTCAAAATCCGTGATCAAATATTCTACCAGGGTGGCTCCTTTCAAGTTTTCCTCCAGGATTTCAAACTTCAAGTGATCCATTCTGCATTGGGCGAGGTGAGAGTTGTATTCCTCTTGATCATACAATTTCCCTTTGCCATCCCAAAATGGTGGGAGGCCTTTGATGAACAACTCTTCAAACATATCCTTGAATTTCTGTATACTTTGCTCCATCTGTATGGCCTTGGTTTGGACCGACTTTAGCAGGTTATGCTTGGCAATGACCCTCCTAGCCCATATGATCAATGTAGTCCTATATTTGACCCTAATGGTTTGAAGTTCTGTAGTGGCGATGGAATTCAACAGGTTTATGGAATTTTGGGCCCACTCCAATGGTTTCTTAACCAGGGTCTCATTTACAACAATGCATCTGCTTCTCCCTATGATGGCCATGTTATCTTTGTCATTGATGAAGTTCAAGTACACCATTAACTTGGAAGCTTCAACAACAATAAAATCCCATATGATGTGTTTGGATCTCTACAACAATCCTTTTCCTCTCAACCTTGTCTTCATCTTGTTTACTCTTTCCTGCAAATCTTGATTCTCCTTCTGGAACTGATCCACCCTCTCATATTTTGTTTTCATTTCTTTCTTTAATTTATCTCTATCTCCCTTTAAACCTTGATTTCTCCCACTTTCAGGCTAACATGGGACATAACCTAGACAAGTCCTTCAGTGCTTGGCCCAACTTCTGTAGTAGAAGGTACAACTACAACCATGTTTGCTACTTATGTTTGTCCTTGTGACCAATTTACTTTTTTTTTCTCCAACTATAATACCTTGGCCTTGTAATTCAATGCCTCTTTTCGAAATGCCTCCTTCTCCTATTTTAGAGCAACCCGTTTTTTTGTTTGTGGATGCTCTGTGGTAGGGATTTTTAGTTTTTTCTTCAAGCTTTGAATAAACTTGTCATTTTCTTCTAAGGGGGATTTCACTCCTTGAGGGACTTTAGATTCTAGCCTCTTGACTTGAGTCTTCCAAGCTCTATTGGATTCTTTCTCTTGTCTCAACTGCCCTTCCAACTTAAGTGCATAAGTTGACAATGTTGAATTATTCAATCTTAGCCCCAAGTAATCTGAATACATCATGTCACTGATGTTCCTGTGGAATTTCACCTTGTCTGGAGCACTCATGTTGTCATATTTCATCTTAATCTCTGACACTTTATCCTCATATGCAACTACTATGTTGAATGTCCTCTTCTCTACATCCCTGACCGTGAACAAAGAAGACTTGTGCTGATAAATATTTTCTACCTCAGGGATCAAATCCCTCATTTCACTCATAGCCAAGTTTCATTTCTCAACATATTGCTTTTCCAAATCTTCTTTACATTGATAGGCTGCTCCAGGTGCCTTATCAAAGATGTGTTTTTTGTTGTTGAAGTTTCTTGAGCTGCCTTCACTTTGGATCTTTCTTCCTTTACCAACTTCTACATTGTTGGTGCCACTCTCCACCATATCCATATTTACTTGTTGTTTAGGCTCTATTGGTGCTCATGGCCTCTGAACTGCTTCTTTTGTTGTAAACACTTATTATGGGGAATTTAACTATCAACTTATGAGGAATTTGTTGTGTCGGAATTTGTTGCAGGGTTTCCCCCACTTGTTGTGTTTGAGCTGGCTGCAATATTGCTTCCATATTAGCACAAACATCCTGATTTTCCAATTTGTCAAATCCCTCAACATGTTCATGCTCAAAGGGAGCCTGTTTGTTCATTATTATTCTCTTGGATATAATCTGATGTGGGTCATATCTTCTCCCCTGTATATATGGAAATCCAAAATCCTTGAGCTTGGCCTGGATCTGGTGTAAAAATGATCTTGTCTTGAAAATAAAAAGGTCCAATGATGAAAGGAAATTTGAGGTTGGATGCCTTGTGTAGTTTCAGGAAGTGCTCTGTCTCTGATATGATTCTTTGTCTGATGAAATCCAGGAAAAAGAATCCGGGTGTCAGAAAAATAGACAGAATATAGGGGGATTCATGACAACCATAAACCCATATCACCGTTGAAAACACCCAATGTAACATCCCCAACCCTCCAAAGGCCGGGCAATGCTAACAACACTTATATAACATGCATTTAAATAAATTCAATACATTAACATAGAGTAAGCACATAATTACTGCTAGCATACATAATCCATGGAATTAACAATAATTCATATGCACTACAGTAAACATCATCGCAACGAAATACATGATAATATTGCAAGCATCACAAACATGCATTTAAAAGATGAATTTAAACACATGCATATACTTATCTTTGAAAATAGGTGTAATTCACCAACTGCGTGTAGACCTTCCACGAACCTCCTAGCCTTAGACCGCGCTGCTCATCACTCTTAGTAGTAGGTCACCCCCGAGCTAGGACTAAGCTCCATTGGTAGGGAATCCTAGGCTAGGCAAGGTCAATGGGAAGACACCCAGTTACAGAGGAAGGATTTTCTCCCAGGAGTCACTTATGCCCACTGCTCACAGAATCTCATTCCCCACATGCCTGTCCCACCCTAGGAGTATACACCTTCACTATCACCAAGACAATCCTTCAGCTACTAACCTCCCTTGCCTTGGGATTTAGCAGCAGACCGGACCAGAAGTCTCAAAGTTTTGTAGCAGCTACAGGACCCCTTCCAGGAGTTCTTACTTCCTCAGCACAATATCTCACCTGGAGAGAGTTTCTCACAGGTTTGGAAACTATTTCTTGTGACCAATTCTAGCACAGTGAGAACACAACAACAAGGCTCAAAAACACACAGTCAATGGTAGCAACCTCACATGGTTAGGACTACGTTGCCACAACAACCCACTGGGATAGAACAACACGACCCAGACAAATTCGGGTTTCTCAATCATGCAACACGTAACAAACTCATGGTTATGGTTTCAGAATTTCTTAAGGGTGCACAGAGATCTCACGCACAAGCTTGAACTGTCTAGTAAGGGATCTGAAAACAATACCAGACAGAGGTCGATCATGGATAGTCATGAGTTCAGACGGAGGATGGCGAATTGGAAGGTCGAACTCCCAGACTCAGGTGATGGTTGTCTGAATGCAGACCCCCAACACGATTTATTCCTATGGTTTTAACTACATGCGCCTGGGTCAACACATGTCTCCCATGAAGCTGCATGCACTCCATTAGCATGTGTTCCTCTCCAAGAACTTAGGACAAAACATATACATTTACACAATACTTTGGAATAATAATAAATTTTATTCCCAAGGGATTAATCCCCCAAGATTATCCCCTCTTTCTTACCTTTCAGCCCCCTCTCCCTTACCCAAGATTTGTGGAAACTTAGTCCCCCATCACTCATTCATCGTGGTCAGTCCACATGCAGAGATGCTTATCTTTTATTAACAGTGTGCATAATTACATGTACAAAATCAGGCTCCTGACCTTTAACACTTAGGCTCTCCAGCCTAATAAACACATAAGCCTATAAGCTTATCAATACTTGGCTCACCAGCCTACAAAACATGATTACAACATGGATCTTCCTTTGGGATATTACAATCCCCTCCCCTTATTTTTTCATTGTCCTAAGTGCATCTTTCACACAACATCCGCAGGATTTTCAAAATCTTCAAAAAGATGCGGGTATTCTACCCGCATAGCATATTCATGCTCCCATGTCACATCCTTAGGAATGTACCAGGTCCACTGGACCTTTACAAGCCCTATATCTCGATTCTGGAGCTATTTGCTTTTTCTGTCCAATATGCGCACAGGATGCACTTGCAGGACACCTTCTTGCTCCACCTGAATCACATTCCAATCGATAACATGATTAGCATCAGGTTAATATTTCTTAAGCAATGAAACATGAAACACATTATGTACAGTCATGGATGTAGGTAATTCAAGCATATATGCAACTGGCCCAATCCTTCCTAGGATTTCAAATGGCCCATAAAATCTGGCTGCCAACTCGGCACAGTTTCCCAACCTTAGGGAACTTCTGTTATCTTTCACGTTCTGGAAAACATGGTTACCCACTTTAAACTCCCGTGGGTTCTATTTTTTATCAGCATAACTTTTTTTCCTATCTTGGGCAGCTTTCAAATTCTGCTTAATTTTTAGCATTTTCTCTTCCATTTCCTTGAGAAACTCTGGCCCAACTACTGTTCTATCAGTTGGATTATCCCAGCTTATGGGAGTATTGCACTTTCTGCCATAAAGTGCTTCAAATGGGCTCATCTTCAATGATGCTTGATACCCATTGTTGTAGGTGACTTCTACCAAGTGCAGGTAGTCTTCCCATTTCAATGGTTTGTCCATCACATATATTCTCAGTATGTCTTCTATCACTCGATTCGCCCACTCTATCTACCCATCCGCCTCAGGATGGTAGGCTGTACTGAAATTTAGATTCGTTCTAAATCCCTTGAAAAACCCTTTCCAAAAATTTGAGGTAAATTTTGGGTCTCTATCAGACACAATTGTCTTGGGAATTCCGTGCAATCGTGCCACTTCCTTCATAAAAATATCAACAACATTTTTTGCCTTATGAGTAGTCTTTAGTGGAATAAAATGGGTAGCTTTCGTAAGCTTGTTCATTACCACCATGATTGAGTCATGTTGCTTGCTTGTTCTGGGTAATCCCGTGATGAAATCCATTGTCACCACTTCCCACTTCCACTCAGGAATAGGAAAAGGCTGCAACAACCTTGCTAGGTGCTTGTGTCCAACTTTAACCTTCTAGCACTCCATACATCTATCGATGTATTCAACGATCTATTTCTTCATACCTGGCCATAAATAATGGCTCTTGCTGCCATAGTTTTCTGATATCCAGGGTGCCCTACATAAGGGACATTATGCATTTCATGCAAAATTATACGTTTCAAGTCCAGGACATTAGGTACGTAAATTCTGTTCTTGTACATAATTATTCCATCAGCCCCTAGTTTATAAATCTCCACTTTCTGTGGCATCTTACCTTGCTGTAGTTTTTCTACCAAATCTCTCTACTGCAAATCTGTATTTGCAAACTCCAAAATCCCACCCTTTATATCAGTTCGGTACATGCTAATGGTTGTAGCTGTAATCTGTGCACCTTTCTTCAGAGTGCATTAGCCACCTTGTTTTCCTTCCCTTTGATTTGCTTGATATCAAAGTCGTATTCACACAAAAACTCCAGCCACCTACTCTACCTAGCGTTTAGGGTGGGCTGGTCAAACAAGTATTTTAGACCATTGTGTTCTATTCTCAATTCAAATCTCCTCCCCATGAGGTAATGTCTCCATTTTAACAGAGTGTGAACGATTGCTACCAAATCCAAATCATGAGTGGCATAGTTATTTTCGTGCTCTTTCAGCTTCCTGGACTCATAATAGACTATGAATCCATTCTGACTGAGGAATCCTCCTAGTCCTTGTTTGCATGCATCGGTGCATACCACAAAATCTTCATTTGGGTCTGCGATCCTCAAGATTGGAGCACTGGTTAACAATTTCTTCAATTGTTGGAAGCTTCTCTCACAATCCTCTGTCCACAGAAACGTCTTCTCCTTCCTTTGCAAAGAAGTGATAGGGTGAGCTATCCTCGAGAACCCTGCGATAAACCTTCTATAATAGCTCACTAGACCCATAAAGGATCTAACTTTCGCCACATTCCTTGGCACTGACCATTCTCTGATGACCTCAACCTTCTCAGGATCCACGACGATCCCTTCTTCTGAAATATTATGCCCCAAGTAATGGATCCGTTCTTGATAAAATGAGCATTTGCTCGATTTGCAGGCATACAGCTGGTGCTCTCTTATCACTTGCAACACCATCCTCAAGTGTTTTTCATGCTCTTTCTCTGACTTGGAATACACTAGAATGTCATCCAGGAATACTATGACAAGCTTGTCTAGATAGTCCCTGAACACACCATTCATCAAGCACATAAAAACAACATGTGCATCTGACAGTCCAAACGACACCACTGTGAACTCGTAATGACCATAACTTGTTCTAAAGGCAGTCTTTCTGATGCCTTCATCCTTTATTCTTACCTGGTGATATCCTGATCTGAGATCTATCTTCAAAAATATATTTTCATCCTTCAACTAATCGAAGAGGTCATCAATCCTCGACAAAGGGTACTTGTTCTTAACAGTTACTTTGTTTAACTATCTGAAATCAATGCACAGGCTCAACGTCCCGTCCTTCTTCTTCAAAAATAGGACCGGGGCAACCCAAGGTGACACTCTTGGGTGAATGTATCCCTTCCTCAGAATCTCTTCAAGCTGCAACTGAATTTCTTTCAACTCTATTGTGCTCATTCTATAAGGAGCTTTCGACACTGGAGATGCTCCGAAAAATCAACTTTACAGAGAAATCGATATCTCTCTTTGGAGGTAGTCCAAGTACCTCCTGAAATACATATTCAAACTCTTTTAATACTGCATGGTCTCCAATATTTGAGACCTCATCCTTATATGCTTCCTCCATATGGGCTGCAAACAACTGACAACCTTTCTTGTAGCATTTCTTCAGCTGTAATGCTGAAATTTCTCTGACAACAACAACTCTGAGAATTCCTTGGACTATTTTCCGATTCCCTCCTCATCCAGGAAAGTAAATTCCTTGTTACGATAGTCCAGGAGGGCATGGTGTTGGTCCAACCAGTCCATCCCAATTAAACA
>SNQJ01S0095720.1:31830-53697 GCA_010110895.2 Picea sitchensis
ATAATTAATTAATAACAGATAATTAATTAAGGTTATTTAATAATAGTTTAGCTAATTTTTAGGATTATTTATTAAATTATTCATATTAATAATTAATGGTCGTTACACTATCAAAGCACTTAGCAAGAGAAGTTATAAACACATCAATACAAGCACAAAGTGGAACAACACAGTGTTTACATGGTTCACCCCCACCCTGGGGCTACGTCCACGAACTCTTCTTCTTTATTGTCTTCATTCAATCGGTTACAAGCACAGAGCCTCAAAAACCCTACTTCACCTAGGACAAGAGATCTTCAGACCTCGCTATATCCTGCTTCCTTGCATTATAGCACAAAGCACTTCATAGCCTATTACAATACCTTGCACATAGCTCTGCAAGTCTCTCCCAATATGCACAGAGCATCTATAAACCATACTTGCACTTAGCACTTAGTTGATCAGCCTTACATCACATAGATCCTTTTCTCCCCCCTCTCTTACATAGCCTAGACATCTATTTATACATTACAAAATAGGCCTAAACATGGGTAAACCCATGGGTCAACATCCTATGTCTATTACATAATCCCAAAAACCCAAAAAGGACCCAAAAAGGGGGCTGAGATCCATGATCTCCGCTTTCTCTTGTGCTCCTCCTTCGACAGGCTGTCGAAGTCCGAAAATAGGTCAAACTTGACCAGATCCCTCAAAACTTGGTCAAGGGCCAACACTTTCCAATGACTATAACCATACTTAAATTTGAGTTCCAAACCAAAATTTATGGCATCCCAAAATTCCAAATCCTTCATTCAAATTTTCCACCTCATTGCCACGTGGCATATGATAGTGACCCCCCAGGTTTATTTCCCATAGGTGCAGAGTTCCTGGATTAACTCTGCTACAACTATAAGCTCAAACTGCTCTCAATTATTTATACAAGCCCAAAAATCCTCTGTTTATGGATTTTTGAGTACTTTGTGTCTCGCATGAGACCCTATCGATGATTATGTACAACTTCAAATATTGACACTTATCCTCTCCTCGTGACCAGATGTTAGAACCCTGCACTTAAAACCAAGTGCCTTTATTTATTCTATCATTAATCCCTTTCTTCAACACGACTAGATGTTGGTGATTTGGTTCTTATTCCCTTAAGAACTTAATCTTTAATACTAATACTCCTTGTGACCATGTGATTATCTTTTCCAAAACCACACAAAAAAACCCTGCGTTTATACTCCTAGCACTTTGTCGATACACATTCAATTTGGATCATAAATATCCTCTTTTTATCAATGTTTGGATATGTTCCTTTCAATAATGGATCACCGTTGATCCTTTTGTGATCAACGGTTACAATGATCTCACCATGTGTCATCTACTGTGTGGACACCTTTATGTCAACATGATGTATCTCATCATCGAGACATCAAGACTTTTCACACTTCTCATCAACCCAAAACTCTCGATGGTCGTGGTCCACCGTAAGGATAACCATTGATCAAGATATGCTAGGTTGAACCTCCACAGTTGATCTCTGCTAAGAAACTACCAGGGTTCACCTTGGGTTTGCCTACATGGACCTGCAACGTGCCACTTGTTGACTAGGATTCCATGTGTCACCTAAATTCATGACTTTCACATGTGCCAATTTCTAAATGGACGCTGACATGTGTCACTTCCTGTATGGACCATCTGTCACTTCCTCAATGGATTTCCTTATGTCAGTGTGAAGTTTGTCATCATCAGGACCTCAAGACTTTTAGGCCCTCCAACACTTTAAAACCTTTGATATTCACGATCCATTGTAATGAGGACTGTCAATCTACAAGGTTGATGGTTTAATCTCCACCATATGATCTAGTACAGAGGATTTATTTTATGTGGGCCACACTAGAAATTTGATCGGAACCAGTTTGACGAATCTATTGATGTATCTCAAGCCACCATTCCCCAGAGTCTTGTCACTCCTTGTTTTAAAGTCCTTGTATCTTCTAACTCTCGATACGAATTGTGTTCATCGATCTGGATCTAGAATGGATGGTCAAATATTACTCTCACCACCGATTTTTGGGACTTTGTATAATCCTTATAACTTTGATCTAATGGCTTCTATTAATCATCAGAATGATTCGACAGTTACTATTCCTCGATGTTTACAAAGGATTCTTTGGTTTCAAGCTCACTTTGCACACAAAACAATCTTTGTCCTCTGTTCATCCACAAATGCAAACAACTCAACCCAATATGTATTCAATTAGGATCATTGATCTCTTCAATGATCGATGATCTATTATGATCTAAATCTGCACAACATTGTTTAGAGAAACATTTAACATATAGAGGATGCCATATGGATTCAAATGTTCACACTTCATCCAATGATATACAAGGACACCAGATAAACACACAAATATTATTTAAATAAATATGTACACAATTACATGAGGCCTTCTTTCCTTCCTAACCCAATTTACATTCAGTTAGACTTTCTTTGGCCTTTTGGCCACAATTGGCCTTCTACTCACACTCAATCTCTCTCTGTCTCTAACTCACTTGAACCCCCAATCTCCTTCAATGCACGTAGGATTAAAAAATTTACAATACAGGGATGAAACCTAAATTACTTCATATCCACAAAATCCCCACTTTGACAACTCATAGGATCCTTCAAATCCATAAAACACTCAAGAGATCTATAAATCACCCTAAGATCTCTCTAAATATTACAATTTCTTGAACTCTGCTAACAAAGGAAGATTTGACTACATTTCAATCTCAACAAATTCTCTCATACAAGGCTTCTAGAACATAGGAAAATACAATAAGTTTAAATTAGGGAACCCACCCCCTCAGTAAAGTCAAATACCCATAGGTATAGTCATCAAGGTTGACTTTGGAATCAAAATGCTCCAGCATCATCTCCTAGGGTTAAAAAATTTCATGATCTTCATTTGTTGAAGTCCTCCTAGATCCCAAACCTTATGTTGCCACTATTTATTTCTCCATCTATGTCATTGTCCATCTACATTGCTACCTTGTTGTTGCCTTGTCGATTCCTTGTTGTTGTCAGCAACCTTCCAGGATCCCATACTTTACTTTTCTACTGAGAAAACTATTTACTTTATTCAATAGGATGTACTTTCATGTTTCTATTATTCATATTCTTTTGTATCTAGTATTTTCACTTGGAAACATTTATCAAATGCTTCCATAACTTGGCCAACTCAATATCTAGTGTTTCTCGTTGCTAGTACACATCATTATTGCAATTATGTTGTAAACCATCACAAAAATGTTGAATGTATGTTACGATCTCCACATCTTCATACCTTTATTTGTCCTCAAACCTTTGAGAACATGACTCACTAAATAAAAAGGTATGCACCCAATCATGCATATCCTTAAGTTGCATGCTTAATCTACATGATTGATCAAATAAACTGTGTTCCTAGATTTGATTAACATGTCAGATTTGCAATAAAAACTTCATACATTTTTGCATGATCCTATACCAATGATCATTATCACCATCATTATCCCTCATTGTCATTTCTTCTTTGGAAATTTCCATACTTCCATCATTGTAATCTTGTATAGCCCATTCCATGATTTCATCTACTTCATCAATTGAAGTATTTCCAAGCTAAATTTTTGTCCTCTGTACATCTCCATCCTCTTCAAAACTTGTATTCTTTGAACATGCATAAGTTTCTCTTTGAATGATGGGATGAGACGATATTGTCTCTTCCTATGAGATGATAGAATTATGGATCTTCCTATCTTCATATTATTTAATACCTGCAAACACACACCATAAATTAGTTTTAAAAACATGAGACTTTTGAGCCTCTTCAGATGCTTTTGGCATCCTTTCTCCACACATCACTAAATTCTCCAAGCCATTCATTAGGTATTCATATTGTTGATTTGATTTCCCCATTATGGATGCTTCATTGCAAACTCCGTCAACTTCCATGTTTGTAAACACATTCTCAATTAAAACATTTTTTATCTCATCCATCTCTCCTAATAGTTTCAGATCCTAATTAAGGTTTACGAGTAACCCATCTGAATGTTTCTCTTCATCTCCTTTATCATGTGCATGGCTATCTCCAAAAACCAAATTTCTCCTATTTTTTTCACTAACAATTCCTTGCAACGACTCTTCAACAACCAACTGTGTATGGACTTCCCTTTGATTACCTTTATGAGACAATGTTTTCTTATATCTTCTTAGAATAGAAATTGAGTTATGTCCTCCTTCACCTACCTCCATATTTATGACAACTTCGAAATATTTTCCATCATATGCAAAACTTGCAACCATACACGAATTATCATATTTTAAAATATAAGGCTCTCTAGCCCCATTTGATACCTCTACAATCAAACCCTCATGTTGATATGAACTTGTCAACCAATAGTTCATGAGACTCTCATATGATCTCTCATCAACATCTATATCTTCATCTGCTCTAAGGAATTATCCTTTCTCTGGTTCACAATAGTGAACTTTCACTCCATACTCAATTTCCCTGAGTTCTTTCCTCAATATAGCACACAACATGTGCTTCAACTTCAATTGAAACTTATGCCATTTCACTTTCTTCTTCCTTAGTATACAAATATATATCTAGTCTTTCTCACTTTCTTGTAGCAATTGCTCCACATCATTGAGTTGTGTATTTAACTTGTTATCCCCCTTTTTTGGATAACTAAGGATATTATGTCTCGAGGCCCTCGGGTTGCAGATATGGAGTGTTGAGAGACTACATGACCAACAATACCCTTTTTCACAGATGGAAAACCCACTCACCACCACAGATCGTCACATATTTTCATATGGAATCCACCACACCATTTGGATTTTGGAAGGCAGTGGGACTTGCTCCATGAGGTACAAGTCAGTATTATGGTGAGCATCATTTCAATATTTAATCCATTTGATTATGTTGTATCTTAGAGTGCTCTAGATTTCATGATATATGCTTGGACATTATTCCTTTTGCCCTACTTCACCTTGGTGGTTGACATTGTGCCCTAGTAAGTGGTATTCCCTGGGGGTGGGTTTTCTCTTGGGAAATCCCTTAATGAACCATCGTATCATTCTCGACCATACTTACCACTTTCCATTATTGTTACCCTCCATTTCTTTATATTTTTAGATTTTAGGGTGTATTGACCCAAGAAGGGGTTGTCCCTCATTTTATGGGAAGAAGGGGCTCCTATATATTGGAATCTCTCCTTGACATAGGGAAATATATACCCAATAGGACACCTCATTAACCCTCCCATGTTCAATCTTGACAAGTCACATAGTGTCTTTGAGAAATTAATTGTTTGATATACTCATACTTGATGCACATGCTTAGATGGATTATTTATTGATTGGATTCACTTATCATGATGTTATGACTTGAGATCCTTGGAGGGCATGCTCATTTGTCTTTGCAGGACCTATTTGGTGGAGATTTTTGGGAGAACAAGCCTAGCTTGGGCTTCCATGGGGCTGCAAGCCCACAGGTTGGATGCAAAGGGCTCACATGCCGAATAAAGAAGATCAAACTTGAAAGGCCTTGAAGATGATGTGGACGATGTATCTTAGCCCCCACATGCAAAACATTTTTCCTCGGAGAGGAAAAATGTCACTTCTAGAGCCATGATGTCATCTAGGGGGGTTAGGGATTGGTGGTGAGGTGCCACTCATTGACACATGGACATTTTTAGGAGAACATGATCTTCACCGTGATGAGGTTTTCTATATTATTGACATGTGGCCTTTGGAGGCCTACACATGCTTCTCCAACACTAACAACTTCTTCAAAGTGGAAAAATGTCCCTTAAAGGGGAGATGTCCATGTAAAATTAGGGTCTTGTTTGTGCAAAAGTGAAACTTTAATTGAATTGTTTAGTATTACTTTGTTAAAGGGGAAAAGATTAGGGTTTTTGACCCCTAGTCTTGTGTTTTACCCCTTAAATTGTGGACATGTCACCTTGGTGACATTTTCTATAAATAAGATATCATAAGATCTCATTTTGACATAGCTCTCCCTTTTGGAGAAGGATACTTAGTTGAAATTTTCACTATTCTTGGAGAAATTCATCTCTCTTTTGCAATTGTTATGGTTTATATTTTCTATTAATGGTGAAAAGTGATGCACTATGCTTGGAGACTCTTTCTTATGCATTTGGATGGACTTAACTTGGAAGATTAGGGTTTGATCTAGCTTTTTTGTGGAATTGGTAAGGGAAAATTTTCATTTATTGTCTTTTGTCTTGCTTTTTTCCATAATTATTGTTGGTTAGAACCCTTGGAGGAGTATAAGGGCATACACCCTCCCCAAGGTTTGTTCTCTTGCTTAAGAAAGGTCATATTTTACAAGTTGTCTTGGAGAACTACAAGAGCATACACCCTCCAAGGTCAGCTTGGTTTGTTTTTCAAACCCTAGGAAGTAAAAGGGCTTACACCCCTGGGGCTTTGTGGATCAAACATTTTAATCCAAGTTTTGCTTCTCAAGGTCAAATATTTTTTCAAGGTTGTGCCAAGAGAATTACAACGGCGTACACCCTCTTGGAATATCCTAGATTGACTTAGCTACACTTGGGAACTACAAGGGCATCCACCCCCAAGTGCTTAGCCAATCCATCTATTTCATTGAACCCATAAACCTAGTAGTAAGGCACTAATCATATTTTAATTTGCATTGGAGAAACAAAATTGTTGCATTGGGCTATGCAAAAGAACGAAGGAATCAACTTGTTCAAATTGATTTCTTTCTTTGATGTTCTAGGCTTGCTTTTGCCCATAGGGCATCTCAATTGGCTAAGTATTACTTATTTTTGTTACAAATTTATGCTACAACCATTAGGGATGCAACAAACTCTCTTTTTCAAGCTCAATTTCTCACTCTTTTGTCCTTGGAATTGGTTGAAAAGTTGCTTTTATAAATCTATTTGATGTTAGCTATTGTTGGGGAAGATTTTAGTTGATTTCTTGGGGTAAAAGTTGCTTCTATAGTGTTATCACTATAACAATTTCTGTATGAAATCCAGTTTCCGGGACTTAGCGAGGCACTAAACTGATGTGGAAGCGTGATAAACTACAATATAGGGCCAAATATAGCGGGAGGAGGCTAAATCTAGGGGCAATGTAGAGTTGATGGGACCCGATGGGTCACAGATCGCAGGTGCTACAAATCAATGGTTAGGGATCGTTTCGGGTGGAAAACTTGCATGGAGGATAATTCCCGAAAGCGGGCAGAAAATAAAATCGTGGTTTCGGCTTGAGACCACGTGGTGCCACTGGGTGCATTTCAGGGTGATAAGTGGGTTGTCCCAAACTGTTTCCCCTCGCCCCTGAAATCGGAAAGTATATAAAAGGGTGCACTAGTCGTTATTTTATTATTTTCAAATTATTGGAACATTGGAAGATTGGTGAGACATCCCTATTCGAACTGAATCTCAATAGTACGCCAATCTCACACATTTTCTGCTCATTTAAAGGAATTTTACACCGCCACCATGGACCCTATCATTGTGTCTATAGCAGAGCAAGATCCCACATCAAACGAAGAAGCCCTAATTGACTGAGATTCAAATGTGTTCGACACTGAAATAACCATCTCGCCCATCTCTGTGTCTATAGATAATGTAGGGAAACAGAAACCCTTCCTCAAAGTAGTCCAAGCCTCCATAGTGCCTTACATTGTCGAGGTTGCATTCCCCTTCCTCGAGTTCATAGGTTGGTGTGCAAAGAAGTATTCACGGGAAGAGAAAGTTGTCTTAAATAAGAAAGGGTCTGAGGTCCTGTGTAGAGAAAATAGTCTATCAATTCGATACACCCTCGGCATGATAGAGTCCCCCTCCACAGTGTCTAAACCATTTGAAGAAGAAAATCTAATAACGGTTTACAAGGAATGTCCCTCCGAAGTCAAAAACCTATTTTTGCAAACAATTGTCAAACCCGAGCATATTTTTGAAACTTTGTCCCTACCAATGAATGCAAATATCATGGTTATTGAAATCCAATGGGTCTATTCCATATTGATTCAGATTTTAGGTATAGATAATGACAAGTATGTGGTCGAGGTCATGTTAGGTTTTTTGTTGGTGTTTTTTCATTCATATTCCAGTCAGTCAATTTGCATCAAATTTGATAAATTCATAGCTGATAATGTCCACAAATAGCTAGTGAATTTTCAGTCACTAAGGCACTTCAGGTATTAAACATATTTACTGAAGATGTTCCCAAATACAAACAAGAAATATTTCCCTGATGCAACATTCATCTCAACTGAATGCAAAACAATCACAATACTCATTTTTATCAACAAGGTCATGTCCAGAGTTTACAGTCTAATTTTCAACACCAACCTGCCAAGGGTCCTAGATGACATGAGGAGTTATTTACAGCCAAATCTAGAAAAAGAGTGGGGAATTGGGTGTAATATCCTAAAGGACGAGCCCTATTGTAATCATGTTTTGTAGGCTAGTGAGCCGAGTATTGAGAAGATGATAATCTTATGTGTTTATTAGGCCGGAGAGCCTAAGTGTTAAAGGCCGGGAGCCTGATTTTGTACATGTAATTATGCACATTATTAATAAAAGATAAACATCTTTGTGTGTGGACCGACCACGATTGTTATCACTGAAATTTCATCAGCACATGGTTACAAGAACTCAGCATCGTCAAACAGTGATGAAGTCATTCATGGACTTGAATTAATCTCACAGCATTCAAAAAGGGAAAAAAACTATACAAAGTGGTGAAAAATTGAAGAGCGCTTTACAGAAGTTGGGTGCACGCACACATGCGCGGAACAGGAACGTAGCATGCATTCATATGTGCACGATGCACGGTTGTTGGCGCAAAAAGTCGCGTACCTGCTAAACGGCGCATTTATTGAAGTGATCGGCCTCCCAACCACTTATGGATCAGCTCCCAAGCCGATTTGACCCTCAAATATGAGCTGAATCCGAATGGTGGGCTGGTCAAAGACCTAATAATGCCCCAAATGGCCTCTTTTCACACTACAAAGCAGTTACACAAAAGCCCAAAGCAATGCTATAAAAAGCCATGAATGCACCTCATTTTCTTAAGGAATTTCATGTAATGTTATCCTGCCTATATTGTTTTAAGGACTCCGTCCTTGACAAGAGCACATTGGCACCATTTCATTGAGCAATCCACCTCTCCATTGAGTGGATTTGCAAGGAGTTATTTCATCACCATTTTCATTTTTCTTGTTGTAAGGAGAGCAAGCTTGTGAGGGTCCAAGAGCCTTCCCTTGGAGGAAGAAGGGACTCATAGTCCCCTTTNTTCTTGGTGCTTTGATTTCATCAATAGATCAGCCTAAAAACATTGGTGACATGGGTCTTTTTGTGTTTGTTATCTCTATGTCCCTATGCTTATGATTTTTGTTTTTATTAGTTTAATTCTTGCTTATAGTTTTGTTTTTCTTTCTTTAACTCTTTCCTCTACAGTTGTCATGCTCAGTAGGACCCAACTGGGCATGTAAGCACCCCTTATTTTCTCACCAAGGTGATGAAAAGGGTGCAACAACGATGAATGAGTGATGGGGGACTAAGCTTCCACAAATCCTGGGTAAGGGACAGGGGGCTGAAAGGTAAGAAAGAGGGGCTAATCCTGGGGGCTTAAGCCCTTGGGAATAATAATTTATTATTATTCCAAAGAACTGTGTAAATGTATATGTTTTGTCCTAAGTTCCTGGAGAGGAACGCATGTTGATGGAGTGCATGTAGCTTCATGGGCGACATGTGTTGAACCAAGCGCATGTAGTTAAAACCATAGGAATAAGTCATGTTGGGGGTTTGCATTCGTCCAACCATCACCTGAGTCCAGGGGTTCGACCTTCCAATTCTCCATCCTCTATATGAACTCGTGACTGTCCATGATTGACCTCTATCTAGTGTTGTTTTCATATCCCTTACCTGAATAGTTACAGCCTGTGCATGAGATCTCTGTGCACCCTTACGCAAGCCCGAAACTATAACTGTGAGTCTGTTACATGTTTCATGATTGAGAAACCCAAATTTGTCTGGGTCGTGTTGTGCTATCCCAGTGGGTTGTTGTGGCAGCATAGTCCTGACCATGTGAGGTTGCTTCCATTGAATGTGCATTGTTGAGCCTTGTTGATGTGTCCTCACTATGCTGGAATTGGTCACAAGAATAGGTTGCCAAACCTGTGAGAAACTCTCTCCAGGTGAGAGATTGTGTTGAGGAAGTAAGAACTAATGGAAGGGGTCTTGTAGCTGCTACAGAACTCTGAGACTTCCAATCTGGTCTATTGTTGAAGCCCAAGGCAAGGGAGGTTAGTAGTCGAAGGACTGTCTTGGTGACAGTGAAGGTGTATACTCCTGGGGTGGGATAGGCATGTGCAGAATGCGATTTTGTGAGCAGTGGGCATAAGTGACTCCTGGGAGAAAATCCTTTCTCTGTAACTGGGTGTCTTCCCATTGACCTTGCCTAGCGTAGGATTCCCTGTTAGTGGAGCTTAGTCCCATCTCAAGGGTGACCTACTACTGAGAGTGATGAGCAGCACGATCTAAGGCTGGGAGGTTCGTGGAAGGTCTACACACAGTTGGTGAATTACATCTAGTTTCAAAGATAAGTATATGCATGTGTTTAAATTCATCTTTAAATGCATGTTTGTGATGCTTGCAATATTATCATGTATTCCATTGCGATGATGTTTATTGTTGTGCATATGAATTATTGTTAATTCCATGGATCATGTATGCTAGCAGTAATTATGTGCTTACTCTTTGTTAATGTATTGAATTTATTTAAATGCATGTTATATAAGTGTTGGTAGCATTTCTCGGCCTTTGGAGGGTCGTGGATGTTACAATTTGGTATCAGATCAAGGTTTTCAAAATTGAGCCTGGATGGGCCAGATAAGGGGCCATTGGACCTGAGGTTTCAAGTAAAAATTGTGTCTAGAGGGACTAATTTTGAACCTTAGATTATTTCTGAGTGCCAAGGGGTTGCTTGGCCATGTTACCAAACTGTAGTCGATGTGGTATTTGGCCAGAGAGAGAGAGAGAGAGTGCAATGCAAGAAGTGTTGGAGCCATTGGATCTGGTTGGGAGGAAAGGAGATCCCTCATGACCGTCAAATCTGGAGAAGGTGCATGAGAGTTATCTTGGAAACCTTTCAGGGATTTGACTATCGAGAAAAGTGAGATGTGCTAAGGTACGAACTCCCAACGCTTGAAACTCTGAAGTCCCAAAAATATCTACATCGTAGATCGCAAGGAAAGATCTTGGAAGTAGGATCAAGCGAAGGAGAAGATCGCAATTTCGCGATTTCGGATATCGGAAAAAGCGAGATGTGTGGATGCACAAACTCCCGAAAAGAAAAGTGAATGTGGTAGGACCCGATGACATCGCCAAAGGTGACATGGACCCTCCTAAGCGTGCCACGTGCCACCGTGGTTGTTGGAAACAACTGTGTGATGTGGGCCCAAAGGGGATAAAGTAAATCAGAATTTCAGATGTCTGAAGATTTGGAGGAAACAAGTGTGGGAACCTCCGAGGTCCAAAGTCCCAAAACCCCGAAGTCCCGAAACTTCGATGATGGAAGAACCATAGTGAGTTTCAACCGTTGGATGTTGTGTACACGTGGACCATTGATCCACCCAATGTCGTGAGTTTGGTAACTAGAACTCGAGAGATAGTGGTCTAGCATTTGGTCACAGCCCGTGATCGCATGGGCTGGGGACTAAGAAAGGGGGGGCTATCGCCCAAAAGTTACAGAGTTAAGCAGAGCTCAAAAGATTCATGAAGTCAAAATGTTTTCTTAGAATCGGGTTGGTTTTGAATGTGTGGAATTTGTTAAGGAAAGATGGCTTGACAAATTCTGGTTGTCTGCACGTTGTGATTGCAGAAGTTGACGAGGGCTAAAACCAGTTAGAGTTTTCACCGAGTGAAAAGAAATGGAAGAGGCGTGAATTGCCTCCAGTTCAAAGAATGAAAGAAAAGGAATGGATGTCAACTTGAGAGTCGAATGATCGAACTCCAATGGACACGGAAAGGAGATGGATAGGGAAGGGCATATGATGAAAATCATTGAAAGATTGCAAAAAAATGCCCAGGATCGCTGAGATGATAACAGAAGGCTCAAGAAAACTCAGGATAAACAGGGTGAATTCAACTTGAAGTTGTTGCAGAGCCTAGATAGGATCGAAAATAAAATGGAAAAGGAGAGCGACACAAGCAAAACAGGGAGTCGCAAGACTCCTGAGAGGAAAAGAAGTTCAAGGAGTGTTAGTGGACGTCGTTGTCACTCCCCAAAGAATTCCAGTAAAGAAACACGTGGTATTTCAAACCCATCTCCTACCAGAAGGCATAGGAGGTCTGGAGTGGATGAACTAAAAGGAGAAATGAATAATATTAAGCCTCCCATGTTTGATGGAGAACACCAGAAGGAAGAAGATGTTAAGACATGGCTACTAGGCATGAGGAAATACTTCCAATTAAAGAATTGTTCCTCTCATGTTGAAGGAAGAATTGTGATGTATCAGTTGAAAGGAAAAGCATCCATGTGGTGGGATCAGCTTGTGCAAGTGCAGCACATTAGAGAGAAAGATATCACTTGGAAGGAATTCAAGAGGTATTTCGAGAAGAAATATTTGACTAAAAGATATTATGACAGAAAGATGAAAGAGTTCTTTGAACTCAAATTGAGCAGCATGATCATTTATGAATAGGAGCGAAGATTTTTGGAACTACTGAAGTATGTTTTGTACATCAAGGAGGAGATTGTCAAGATTCAAAGGTGTCTAAGTGGATTACCACCTTCTATTGGTGACAAGATTCAGTATGATGACCCTAATTCTATGGAAGAAACAATAAGAAGAGAGAAATGTTTATATGAACAACTTAGAGAAAATCCTACTTTCCAGAAGGCTTGGGAAGCCAAGAAGAAGTTCAAGAAGGAACAAAGGCAAAAGCGAAACAAGCCTCCCTTTTTCAAAAACAGTCCTCAGGGATAGCCATCTTTTAGAGAGCCCGAAAAGGCTGAAGTGGGTGGTCAATTTCCAAGGCAGACACCTATGGAGTGTTGGGGTTGTAAAGGAAACCATAGGTACATATATTTCCCCCACATAAATGATAAAATGAGAGTCGTCCACAATGTTCAGCAAGCTGAAACAGTGGAGGACATGGGCAATAGAATTCCAAGGATCTATGTAGCCCTGGACAACAAGCAAATTGAATTTCAATCACACATGATTGAAGTGGAAGGTATGATTAACAACCGACCACTTATTGTTTCAATTTATTTAGGGGCTAGCCATAGTTATATAGATCCTAGAGTGGTGGAAGGTTTGCATTTATCAAGAATCAAACATGAAAAGTCTTGGTTAGTGCAGTTGGATATAGGAACCAAGAGGAAAGTCATTGAGTTGGTTAAGTCCTGTCCAGTGGACATGAAAGGATTGAGCACGAAGGATGAATTGAATATTCTTCCTTTAGGCTTTTATGATTGTTTAATTGGGATGGACTGGTTGGACCAACACCATGCCCTCCTGGACTATCGTAACAAGGAATTTACTTTCCTGGATGAGGAGGGAATCGGAAAATAGTCCAAGGAATTCTCAGAGTTGTTGTTGTCAGAGAAATTTCAGCATTACAGCTGAAGAAATGCTACAAGAAAGGTTGTCAGTTGTTTGCAGCCCATATGGAGGAAGCATATAAGGATGAGGTCTCAAATATTGGAGACCATGCAGTATTAAAAGAGTTTGAATATGTATTTCAGGAGGTACTTGGACTACCTCCAAAGAGAGATATCGATTTCTCTGTAAAGTTGATTTTTCGGAGCATCTCCAGTGTCGAAAGCTCCTTATAGAATGAGCACAATAGAGTTGAAAGAAATTCAGTTGCAGCTTGAAGAGATTCTGAGGAAGGGATACATTCACCCAAGAGTGTCACCTTGGGTTGCCCCGGTCCTATTTTTGAAGAAGAAGGACGGGACGTTGAGCCTGTGCATTGATTTCAGATAGTTAAACAAAGTAACTGTTAAGAACAAGTACCCTTTGTCGAGGATTGATGACCTCTTCGATTAGTTGAAGGATGAAAATATATTTTTGAAGATAGATCTCAGATCAGGATATCACCAGGTAAGAATAAAGGATGAAGGCATCAGAAAGACTGCCTTTAGAACAAGTTATGGTCATTACGAGTTCACAGTGGTGTCGTTTGGACTGTCAGATGCACATGTTGTTTTTATGTGCTTGATGAATGGTGTGTTCAGGGACTATCTAGACAAGCTTGTCATAGTATTCCTGGATGACATTCTAGTGTATTCCAAGTCAGAGAAAGAGCATGAAAAACACTTGAGGATGGTGTTGCAAGTGATAAGAGAGCACCAGCTGTATGCCTGCAAATCGAGCAAATGCTCATTTTATCAAGAACGGATCCATTACTTGGGGCATAATATTTCAGAAGAAGGGATCGTCGTGGATCCTGAGAAGGTTGAGGTCATCAGAGAATGGTCAGTGCCAAGGAATGTGGCGAAAGTTAGATCCTTTATGGGTCTAGTGAGCTATTATAGAAGGTTTATCGCAGGGTTCTCGAGGATAGCTCACCCTATCACTTCTTTGCAAAGGAAGGAGAAGACGTTTCTGTGGACAGAGGATTGTGAGAGAAGCTTCCAACAATTGAAGAAATTGTTAACCAGTGCTCCAATCTTGAGGATCGCAGACCCAAATGAAGATTTTGTGGTATGCACCGATGCATGCAAACAAGGACTAGGAGGATTCCTCAGTCAGAATGGATTCATAGTCTATTATGAGTCCAGGAAGCTGAAAGAGCACGAAAATAACTATGCCACTCATGATTTGGATTTGGTAGCAATCGTTCACACTCTGTTAAAATGGAGACATTACCTCATGGGGAGGAGATTTGAATTGAGAATAGAACACAATGGTCTAAAATACTTGTTTGACCAGCCCACCCTAAACGCTAGGTAGAGTAGGTGGCTGGAGTTTTTGTGTGAATACGACTTTGATATCAAGCAAATCAAAGGGAAGGAAAACAAGGTGGCTAATGCACTCTGAAGAAAGGTGCACAGATTACAGCTACAACCATTAGCATGTACCGAACTGATATAAAGGGTGGGATTTTGGAGTTTGCAAATACAGATTTGCAGTAGAGAGATTTGGTAGAAAAACTACAGCAAGGTAAGATGCCACAGAAAGTGGAGATTTATAAACTAGGGGCTGATGGAATAATTATGTACAAGAACAGAATTTACGTACCTAATGTCCTGGACTTGAAACGTATAATTTTGCATGAAATGCATAATGTCCCTTATGTAGGGCACCCTGGATATCAGAAAACTATGGCAGCAAGAGCCATTATTTATGGCCAGGTATGAAGAAATAGATCGTTGAATACATCGATAGATGTATGGAGTGCTAGAAGGTTAAAGTTGGACACAAGCACCTAGCAAGGTTGTTGCAGCCTTTTCCTATTCCTGAGTGGAAGTGGGAAGTGGTGACAATGGATTTCATCACGGGATTACCCAGAACAAGCAAGCAACATGACTCAATCATGGTGGTAATGAACAAGCTTACGAAAGCTACCCATTTTATTCCACTAAAGACTACTCATAAGGCAAAAAATGTTGTTGATATTTTTATGAAGGAAGTGGCACGATTGCACGGAATTCCCAAGACAATTGTGTCTGATAGAGACCCAAAATTTACCTCAAATTTTTGGAAAGGGTTTTTCAAGGGATTTAGAACGAATCTAAATTTCAGTACAGCCTACCATCCTGAGGCGGATGGGTAGATAGAGTGGGCGAATCGAGTGATAGAAGACATACTGAGAATATATGTGATGGACAAACCATTGAAATGGGAAGACTACCTGCACTTGGTAGAAGTCACCTACAACAATGGGTATCAAGCATCATTGAAGATGAGCCCATTTGAAGCACTTTATGGCAGAAAGTGCAATACTCCCATAAGCTGGGATAATCCAACTGATAGAACAGTAGTTGGGCCAGAGTTTCTCAAGGAAATGGAAGAGAAAATGCTAAAAATTAAGCAGAATTTGAAAGCTGCCCAAGATAGGAAAAAAAGTTATGCTGATAAAAAATAGAACCCACGGGAGTTTAAAGTGGGTAACCATGTTTTCCAGAACGTGAAAGATAACAGAAGTTCCCTAAGGTTGGGAAACTGTGCCGAGTTGGCAGCCAGATTTTATGGGCCATTTGAAATCCTAGGAAGGATTGGGCCAGTTGCATATATGCTTGAATTACCTACATCCATGACTGTACATAATGTGTTTCATGTTTCATTGCTTAAGAAATATTAACCTGATGCTAATCATGTTATCGATTGGAATGTGATTCAGGTGGAGCAAGAAGGTGTCCTGCAAGTGCATCCTGTGCGCATATTGGACAGAAAAAGCAAATAGCTCCAGAATCGAGATATAGGGCTTGTAAAGGTCCAGTGGACCTGGTACATTCCTAAGGATGTGACATGGGAGCATGAATATGCTATGCGGGTAGAATACCCGCATCTTTTTGAAGATTTTGAAAATCCTGCGGATGTTGTGTGAAAGATGCACTTAGGACAATGAAAAAATAAGGGGAGGGGATTGTAATATCCCAAAGGAAGATCCATGTTGTAATCATGTTTTGTAGGCTGGTGAGCCAAGTATTGATAAGCTTATAGGCTTATGTGTTTATTAGGCTGGAGAGCCTAAGTGTTAAAGGTCAGGAGCCTGATTTTGTACATGTAATTATGCACACTGTTAATAAAAGATAAGCATCTCTGCATGTGGACTGACCACGATGAATGAGTGATGGGGGACTAAGTTTCCACAAATCTTGGGTAAGGGAGAGGGGGCTGAAAGGTAAGAAAGAGGGGATAATCTTGGGGGATTAATCCCTTGGGAATAAAATTTATTATTATTCCAAAGTATTGTGTAAATGTATATGTTTTGTCCTAAGTTCTTGGAGAGGAACACATGCTAATGGAGTGCATGCAGCTTCATGGGAGACATGTGTTGACCCAGGCGCATGTAGTTAAAACCATAGGAATAAATCGTGTTGGGGGTCTGCATTCAGACAACCATCACCTGAGTCTGGGAGTTCGACCTTCCAATTCGCCATCCTCCGTCTGAACTCATGACTATCCATGATCGACCTCTGTCTGGTATTGTTTTCAGATCCCTTACTAGACAGTTCAAGCTTGTGCGTGAGATCTCTGTGCACCCTTAAGAAATTCTGAAACCATAACCATGAGTTTGTTACGTGTTGCATGATTGAGAAACCCGAATTTGTCTGGGTCGTGTTGTTCTATCCCAGTGGGTTGTTGTGGCAACGTAGTCCTAACCATGTGAGGTTGCTACCATTGACTGTGTGTTTTTGAGCCTTGTTGTTGTGTTCTCACTGTGCTAGAATTGGTCACAAGAAATAGTTTCCAAACCTGTGAGAAACTCTCTCCAGGTGAGATATTGTGCTGAGGAAGTAAGAACTCCTGGAAGGGGTCCTGTAGCTGCTACAAAACTTTGAGACTTCTGGTCCGGTCTGCTGCTAAATCCCAAGGCAAGGGAGGTTAGTAGCTGAAGGATTGTCTTGGTGATAGTGAAGGTGTATACTCCTAGGGTGGGACAGGCATGTGGGGAATGAGATTCTGTGAGCAGTGGGCATAAGTGACTCCTGGGAGAAAATCCTTCCTCTGTAACTGGGTGTCTTCCCATTGACCTTGCCTAGCCTAGGATTCCCTACCAATGGAGCTTAGTCCTAGCTCGGGGGTGACCTACTACTAAGAGTGATGAGCAGCGCGGTCTAAGGCTAGGAGGTTCGTGGAAGGTCTACACGCAGTTGGTGAATTACACCTATTTTCAAAGATAAGTATATGCATGTGTTTAAATTCATCTTTTAAATGCATGTTTGTGATGCTTGCAATATTATCATGTATTTCGTTGCGATGATGTTTACTGTAGTGCATATGAATTATTGTTAATTCCATGGATTATGTATGCTAGCAGTAATTATGTGCTTACTCTATGTTAATGTATTGAATTTATTTAAATGCATGTTATATAAGTGTTGTTAGCATTGCCCGGCCTTTGGAGGGTTGGGGATGTTACATTGGGTGTTTTCAACGGTGATATGGGTTTATGGTTGTCATGAATCCCCCTATATTCTGTCTATTTTTCTGACACCCGGATTCTTTTTCCTGGATTTCATCAGACAAAGAATCATATCAGAGACAGAGCACTTCCTGAAACTACACAAGGCATCCAACCTCAAATTTCCTTTCATCATTGGACCTTTTTATTTTCAAGACAAGATCATTTTTACACCAGATCCAGGCCAAGCTCAAGGATTTTGGATTTCCATATATACAGGGGAGAAGATATGACCCACATCAGATTATATCCAAGAGAATAATAATGAACAAACAGGCTCCCTTTGAGCATGAACATGTTGAGGGATTTGACAAATTGGAAAATCAGGATGTTTGTGCTAATATGGAAGCAATATTGCAGCCAGCTCAAACACAACAAGTGGGGGAAACCCTGCAACAAATTCCGACACAACAAATTCCTCATAAGTTGATAGTTAAATTCCCCATAATAAGTGTTTACAACAAAAGAAGCAGTTCAGAGGCCATGAGCACCAATAGAGCCTAAACAACAAGTAAATATGGATATGGTGGAGAGTGGCACCAACAATGTAGAAGTTGGTAAAGGAAGAAAGATCCAAAGTGAAGGCAGCTCAAGAAACTTCAACAACAAAAAACACATCTTTGATAAGGCACCTGGAGCAGCCTATCAATGTAAAGAAGATTTGGAAAAGCAATATGTTGAGAAATGAAACTTGGCTATGAGTGAAATGAGGGATTTGATCCCTGAGGTAGAAAATATTTATCAGCACAAGTCTTCTTTGTTCACGGTCAGGGATGTAGAGAAGAGGACATTCAACATAGTAGTTGCATATGAGGATAAAGTGTCAGAGATTAAGATGAAATATGACAACATGAGTGCTCCAGACAAGGTGAAATTCCACAGGAACATCAGTGACATGATGTATTCAGATTACTTGGGGCTAAGATTGAATAATTCAACATTGTCAACTTATGCACTTAAGTTGGAAGGGCAGTTGAGACAAGAGAAAGAATCCAATAGAGCTTGGAAGACTCAAGTCAAGAGGCTAGAATCTAAAGTCCCTCAAGGAGTGAAATCCCCCTTAGAAGAAAATGACAAGTTTATTCAAAGCTTGAAGAAAAAACTAAAAATCCCTACCACAGAGCATCCACAAACAAAAAAACGGGTTGCTCTAAAATAGGAGAAGGAGGCATTTCGAAAAGAGGCATTGAATTACAAGGCCAAGGTATTATAGTTGGAGAAAAAAAAAGTAAATTGGTCACAAGGACAAACATAAGTAGCAAACATGGTTGTAGTTGTACCTTCTACTACAGAAGTTGGGCCAAGCACTGAAGGACTTGTCTAGGTTATGTCCCATGTTAGCCTGAAAGTGGGAGAAATCAAGGTTTAAAGGGAGATAGAGATAAATTAAAGAAAGAAATGAAAACAAAATATGAGAGGGTGGATCAGTTCCAGAAGGAGAATCAAGATTTGCAGGAAAGAGTAAACAAGATGAAGACAAGGTTGAGAGGAAAAGGATTGTTGTAGAGATCCAAACACATCATATGGGATTTTATTGTTGTTGAAGCTTCCAAGTTAATGGTGTACTTGAACTTCATCAATGACAAAGATAACATGGCCATCATAGGGAGAAGCAGATGCATTGTTGTAAATGAGACCCTGGTTAAGAAACCATTGGAGTGGGCCCAAAATTCCATAAACCTGTTGAATTCCATCGCCACTACAGAACTTCAAACCATTAGGGTCAAATATAGGACTACATTGATCATATGGGCTAGGAGGGTCATTGCCAAGCATAACCTGCTAAAGTCGGTCCAAACCAAGGCCATACAGATGGAGCAAAGTATACAGAAATTCAAGGATATGTTTGAAGAGTTGTTCATCAAAGGCCTCCCACCATTTTGGGATGGCAAAGGGAAATTGTATGATCAAGAGGAATACAACTCTCACCTCGCCCAATGCAGAATGGATCACTTGAAGTTTGAAATCCTGGAGGAAAACTTGAAAGGAGCCACCCTGGTAGAATATTTGATCACGGATTTTGAGATCTTGAATCAGTTCAAGATAGTGAAGATAGGAATTCTAGTCATGACGTATGCCTCTTGCATTGACCTGAAGATCCTAATCAAGGAAATGATGGACTACGATATCCCTTCTGACTTGCAGTGGAAGGAGATAGTGTGGCTGGGGAAAACAAAGTGTAGTCTTCCAAAAACCAACAAATAATGCCCAGGTGTCACCAGAATGGCAGATCCGACAGAGGACCAAAACAGGACAGATGGCAAAGACCAAAGTTGAAGAGTCAAAGGGATTGATCATTGGTTCATGAAACATTTTTTATTAATCATTGTAATCAGTTCCCATACTGAAACTGTCAAATGTAATTATTGTAGTCAGTTTTAGAAGCTGAAACGTTTTAGTTCAGCTATCAAAATCAGTTTCTAAATGAAATGAACGTGAATTGTATAAATGCTAGAAGTTATGAATGTATTAATGTTGGAAGAAGTGAAAGGGAACCTTTTAGTTGTTTCTAAACTCAATTGTAATTTTCTGGAGCTGAATTGAATACATATGCTGAAGCTTTTGAAGTCTCTATGAAAATATTCTAATGGTGGTGGTATGAGTTTTTTCTTCTATCCTTGTATGTATTTCTTGTGTTCTTTAATTCCATTTTCACTTTCTTCTGTTTAAATTGGATAGTTAAAAGCTCAAAATTCATCTTGTGATTCTATTGACTTAAGCAATTTAAACTGTGTGAAATTCTTCATAACTAATTCAAAATTCATTTCATTAATGCTCTGAGGCAGTTACTTATTTCCTTTTTCTTCTTAAACTCTGCAAACTACAATTTATAACTCAGATTCATCGCCTCACTTAGACTTTATCCTCTGGAGAGTTCTATCATCCAATCATTGTTTTCATTCAATTTTAGACTTTTGACTCCATAGCCCTAAGTGTCACACCCCTTCCTTGCCAACAAATTTATAAAACCCCCCCAAAAACCAAACTAAATCTAGCCATTTATTGCCAAAGAAACATCAAGTGACACGAGAGAGGCCTCTCTGAGTTGAGCAGGATACTACCCAGATCTAAAGTTGGTTTGTAGGTTACCTCTGTCATTTTTTTATGAGCCGATAAAAATTTACAGAGTGCTAACATTCTGGCACCGTTTCCGGGGATCGAAAGTGAAATCTTCCCTTGGAAAAGAATGACTTAAAGCTTCAGATTTGATTCCTGAGGGTGACAGTGAATCAAAAACCTTGTTGGTTGAGACCATTTTTACCCTGAAGATTCCATTTCCAAGAGACCAATAGCACCAAATAGTTTGAGCTAGAAATCCTGGCTCCCAAGAGAATTCACACCACGAGAAACCCAGACCCAGAAGCTGCAATCCCTATGTCTGATCCTAAGAAGCTTGTACACAAAAGAAAAGAAAGGCAAATAATACCAACTTTGTGTTTAGACAGATATCTATCCTTGCCCAACAATGGAGTAACAAGTATTGAAGACCTTGAGTTTGATGTGAAATTTGAGCAGACTCTATAGTACTAAATCTGAATCTTGTTTGAATGAGGTCATATTTGATGAGAAGAGGTTCAAAGATTTTATTTTAGCTACCTCTACCAAACCTCTTGTGATCCATACTCAAAACCAATAGCCACTTCAAGTCCTCACATCATCCATGGCATCTAGGTTTTCCCCTCTTGTACTCCCTGCTCAGTTACATGATTT